>JALGQZ010000008.1:35060865-35253365 GCA_023105745.1 Austropuccinia psidii
TTGGAGAATACAGCCCATGTATGGAATGTACAGGGTCTTTACAATAGGTGTGGCGGATTTGGGTGATCATACACTTTCAGACTTGTGAATCTAAAACTGTATATGGTGAATCCAGCCTGTACAAGTATTTACAGGCTGTGTTGATGAACCAGACTGTATGCATGTTTCAGAGAGAAGATTTTGTAAGGTTTGACTATGAAAAAATAAATAAATATTACTAATAACTTACTTCTTTTACTCTAAATGTCCTTATTAAAATGAAGAATGGGATTAAAAATAATTTTTATAATAAAGAAATATTATAATTATGTCATAAAAATATGTATATAATTTAAACAAATCAGATAATATAATAAAATATATAAATTAATCTTTGATAATTAATATACTTATGGCAATTTATTATTTTTACCAACAAAGAATAAATGTGTAAGAAATTTGTATTTGATGATGAAAAAAAATTCATAAAAATAATATTAATAATATTAAATTTATAAATTAATATAAATACTATTTATATTAATAAAAAGATTATTAAAAATAATAATACAGAGAGAAAATAAACTACTTTTAACACTTGATTCAATTATTTTGTATAATTTTATGCCAAATAATGTAAATAAAACTTATTAAAAACAAAAGAAATTACAAATATTATTGATTTTATGTGGAATTAAAAATTTTGACAAGAAAAAAATATTGATTGAATCACATCAAAGCTGGTGATGATAGCAAGGATTATCTTTGGTCTTTAATAGTATAATAGATTTACATATAAATAGTAAATAAATTACCTTTGATTTGATGTGTCTGAGGGCAAAAAAGAGGTAAAAAGAGCTCTATATATAGTAAAATACGCCCTCCTAGAGTACTGAGGGATTTTAGTAGACGTTTACTGATGGTATCCACGGGAATTGATCATCATTTTAAGTTTGAGTGATGATTTAATCATAATTAAACCATCTTATCTCCTTATTACACCATTATTTAGAGTTATCACTGCAACTCTAAGTTTTCTGATATCATAGTCTTTTAAGAAAGTTAAACTTTGTGTGTTTTATTATTATTAATCATGATGTAATAATATTATCCAGTTTTATCATCTATATAACTTTTGAGCTTAAAATAATATTACAGTGAGTCTTCATAAATGATCACTTTTAAGCTTAAACTTTGATCATTAATAAATTTTGGGTTATATAAGCTACAGCCATTAAGAGAGTGAATTCTGATAGATTGGAGTGTCTTCACTAAGCTTACAAGAGAATTTTATTTTATAATCAAAACTCTATTTTTGATGATTTTTCTTGTAACTCATCTTTTTGGTTGAAATTTACTATTTTAAACTTTAAATTATGATTTCAAGGGGTTATACCTTGAGTATAATAATAAAAAATTGAATCATTATTCATGTGTGAGCCAGTAGAATATAAATTTCTACTTCATTCCAAGCTTGGACTACTATCAAAACAAAGTGGTCAACATCTATTGTTTTTTTGCTCAATTGACCCTTGTAAGTTATAACCTTGTTTATAGCTTGTCAAATAAAGTTTCTATCCATAATCTTACAAATATAAAATCATAAAATTATTTTTGGTTCAACTCTTTTTAATGCATATTTCAAAAGATATGAGCTAAAAGCCATGAATATATGCTCTGGTCATAAAAGTGCATATATTCAGGTTATCTCAGTAAGTAATTACTTTACAGAGATGACATGAAAATTTTGGAGGCATAGTTTTTGATGAAAAATACAATGGTGTGGTTCACTTCAAATTTTTATTCATTGTCTTCTGAGATAATTAATATTTTATTCCTTTTAATGGCATTTTTACTTATTTTAAGATAATAATTTCAATTCTTATTATTAAAATAAGTATTGTAAAGTTTTTTTGTGGCCTTTTTGGATATTTGGTCCTATCTTTCAGGCTCAAAAATTTCCTGAAACTTATTACCAACACACACAATGTATTTCCAGTTTGATGAGGTTGAGTGGGTTTAAGGATTAATACCCTTACCCCTGAATAGTGGCTGTTACAGAGCCATCTTATTTCTACATATATTAGCTATTTTGAATTTTATATAAAAAAACCACAAAAAGAATTTCTCATTATTATCTTTTTATATCAATATGAATAAAAAATCCATGATTCTATGAGATTTTATATTTTATTCAAACCAATGAATATTAGAAAAAATCATTGAAAAACAGATATCACCTCACTAATTCATAATTTTCTTCTTTCATAAACAATAAATTCATAAAATTTCATCAAAAAATGATTCATTATGTGTTGAAGTCGATACTTGGGCTAGTTTAATTGAGAAATAATATACAAATTTCAGCATTCATTTTGTCAACAAGGATTTGAATTTAATTTCTGTTATTTTTGGGCTCTATTGAATTAAAATTTATATTTTAAATATTCACCTTCTTCAATATACTAAATGAGATTTAATTTGGTGATTACTATGTGTCTTTGATGAAAAAAAATTTTTCCAATATAGTTCTATATAGAAATTTTAGAACCACTTTGTTTTCATTACAACAGATAACTAATAATTCAGAAACTATTTTTCACAGGATTTTAACTTCAAATGATATTCTTTCTTCCAAAAAGAATAAGCCATTGTATTCATGGAGCAGAAGGTATGTTTCTAAACCAATTATTGACAGAAATCTCTCAAAGAATCTCCTTCTATACTCCTAAGTATCATTAAACAGTCCTGGTGAAAGCATGTAATATTTTATTAAATACACATAAGCCCTTATCTTTTTTTACCAATTCCTGGCCAAAACATGTAAGTGAACTAATTTTGTCAAAAAATTTCCTCAGGAGTAGTTTTGAGAAATTTATGAATTTTTTCTGAAATATTTTTTCCAACATGGGATGTCAAGATCCCCAAATTATCTTATTTTTTTCCAAATTTCTCCAAATTGTAAAATTATTTTGAAAAATGCATTAAAAATCTTTCCACTTATGAATTTTTATTTCTTTTAAAATTAAGAGAAGAGTCTTGATAATAAACAACCAGCAGCCCATAATTTTGGGAATTTTTTTGGGTGGGACAAATGATGGCCCAAAAAGTTGTGTTTTTTTCATATTTGTAATGTGACTATTTTTTAGTACAAAACTGCCATAATGTTGATAAAAAAAGAAAGTGACTGAGGTGGGATTCAATCAATAAATATGACTGAGGAAGGGGGTAATTTGAATAAATTGTTTGTACAAAAAAAATCAATCTGAATCAACCTCTAAAATAGTGGGTTCTTTCTCAGAGGGGGGGGGATATTTTAAAAATATAGAGCTCCATTGTTAACCTTATCCAAACACCCCAGGGCTTGTGGTTGGGCATGAAACTTCAAATTCACAGTAACAGGGCACAGGGTAAACTTTATAAATGATGACATCAAATGGAACAAAATGACAACAGCTATCCAAAAACAGATGAAAATGGGTGGATTGTCATTTTGAGGACAGAAATAAGGGGAAAAGAGAAAAATTTGAATGTCTAATGTAAGAAAACTTGTCTTTGATACTTGTTTTCAATTGGCTCCCCCATATCAGGCATGCACCACCACTTTCTCTTTGGATCCTGGCCAACATATTCAGACCACTCAAGTATGTCCAAATGAGAGCATACTGGGTGTGACAAAGTATTCATGACTTCATGAAGGTATTTATTTTTTTGAATTTCTTCAGCCAAGTCAACCCTTACATCAGCTAATCAATCTTGTGTCTTGTAAATTTAACAGGAAACTGTTGTATATCCACAGTTTTCATCACCCTGGACATTGATGGGATTTTATGTTTATTTCAAAATTAATTTTGAAAAGTCTTCTTAGCCAAGTACCTAATTAAAATGTGTTGAAAAAATGAAAAAAACTAAAATAAACAAGAAAGTTCTACATCAAAATGAATCAGTAACTCACAAAGAGCTTGTAGAATTCATCATTTGTGTGATAATTGCTTTTTCAATGCTCACAGGTGAGTTTAATTCAATAATAAATATTAAAAGTTTTTCAGGCTTGTGAGACTTTCTTTGTGAGGTTCTTCCACTATTTTTCAATCTTGTCAGCCTGTGACTCAAAACAAGAGCACAAGCATGACACCAAAATACCATAAACCAAGTGTATAGTAAAATTACCACTAAAAAGTTACCTGAGCTGAAATAGCTCATGAAAGGAATTAAATAAAAGATGAAATTATCCCCTTTCCAGATATATGACTCCCATAACCATAGTACAAATAATGACAGAGTTATTCTAGCTCAAAGAAAGAACTGAGAATAAACCTTAATTTTCACCTCCCATCTAAAATCCAGAGAATAAGGAAGAACCACACCAAATGGGTTTTAATATGTAAGCCCTCAGTAAGGGCCATCCAATGGTAGTGGCCAAATTAAGCTAGTATCAAAACTATGGAAATTATGGCCAAATAAAGGCCATATAAGTAAGGATAAAAAATACACCTCTCATCTAACTTCTACAGTTTTAGTGTGAGATACCTAAAGTGGGGTCATTTTGGAGAGAACACCATCAGAGCTATTGTATGGTGCCATCAATTTTCTCAAAAATAATCTATAACGAAAGTTATGGAGCAAACAAATTCCATACAGGATTTAAGGAAAATCCATATCTGAATAATGAAAATTAAAAGTGGCAAAACTTTTCCATATTTAATGTTACCCATACCACATGAGCTACCATTGTGTAGGAATAATCCAGGGATACACAATTAATAAAATTTGAGCTCATTATCTTCAAAAATGACAAAGCTATGGCAGTTTTAAGGTTAAAATCCCACAGTTTGGTGAATACACCTTTGCTGTGGGATACTCTCTCATATCCTTGAATATTAGGTTTCAATTCTACAAAGGATGCTTTTTATCATTCAATAACTCATAGTTCGGTCTGTATTTGGTCCTCATACAGGCTATGTACAGAATTCTATGTGTCATACACATCAGAAGACTATGAGGTCCCCAAAAGAAAACTTTTACCCTGTATTTATGAAAACTGCCCAGATGTGGTTTCAAAGCCACATCTAATCCCAATAAAGGCTGTGAAGACTGTGTAAGAGCCCTAATTCAGTCCTTGGAAGTGAAAATTCTTCAATATTCCCATGTGAACAGGTCCAGAGGCCCTTTTCACCCAATTTGAGGATAAAAAGAGGCCTTTTCTCTTCCAAAAAGAGAATCACCATCCTGCTCTTGAATTTCTATGTAATACAACTGTCCACAAAAGCTATAATCTTGGAAAATAACCAGTTTATATTATATTCTTAGTATTTTACTGCTTATCATAGTTAATTAATTTATAATCAGTGCACCCTGGGTTTTCAGAAGTTCTCACCACCACTATTTCTTCATAGTAAAGCCCCAAATACTATTATTAAAACCTTTAGTACTACATTTTACCATGTCACATTCAGATTTTAAGCTGTATATACTATTGTTATAGCTTTATCATAAACTCAGCCTGAAAAATCTTCTGGACCTTCTGAGGGTGACACTTAATTTATCATATTCATTAAATTAAGTTTCTGAGGGTAGTGAATATGATGAAGTGATTGATTTGGATAGTGAGCCCTTAGAATATTCAGAATCTTAAGATTAAGACTATTCCATACTTTTATGGGGGATTGAGGTCTTATACTGATATTTTTGCATTAAAGTGGGTCTTAATAATATTCTTGACCCCCTTGACTCTTGGTAATTTTCTCAAAATGTGCTTTTCCAGTGAAAACAAGCTGAAAATTTTGAATAATTGGTGGTATTTCTGCCATTTCTCTTTGAAAAAAGTCTTCCCCAATCCCTTAAAATATTTTTTTGGATTCATGAATTCTTTTGTTCTCAACACTTTCATAATCCCCTTGATAGCCAATGTGAGAAGAATTGTGAGCCTTAGAGGTATTTGCATATACCCAAAAGACCACAAAAGTTAAATTAAGATATGGATATAAGTAAAATAAATTTATTTTCATTATAGAAATGAAAATTCAAAATATAAATACAAATTTATATTTAAAAATCAAAACTTAATTATAATTTAAAAATAAAATTACAATAAAATTTAAATTATGAAAATTCATTTTTACTTGTAAAAATTATGTAAAAATGAATTTTTAATAAAAGTTATGAAATTAAAATATTTTTGGTAAAAGTTTATATAAAATATATTATAACTTTTTATCCAATAAGTAAACATATAAAAATTATTTCACCATTTGATTCCTCATAAAAAATTAGGTGGGGTCACCTCTGAGTGAAATTTTTTTAACTCAACTCTAAATAAGCTTAAATTAAGTTTTTAGTGTTTTCAATACAAAAATTGAAAATACTCAAAAATTTAATTTGATTCACACCACATGTGGTGTTAACCATCAATTTTTGTGTTAAAATTGAGGTGTTGTGTTTAGCTTAGAAGTTATGAGGAATTGAAGTATTTTCAATTGAATTCAATTGAAATGTCAAAATGTGCGCATGTATTACATAAGTGAACTTTGATTTACATATGAGGTATGAATTATTACTGTATTGTATTGTACAATTAAATTGAATTACATATGTAAATTGCAAGTATAATACATGATGAGGAATTAAAGGAAAAAATAAATTGGGGGGGAAAAGGAACTCTAGCTCTAAGGGGGAGCCAGACCCCCAAAATCCTTGCTGACTGGTGTGGGATGTCAAAATCCACGCAAAATTTCATTAATTTTGGCTTGGAATTGAGTCACAGGGTCTGTGACTCAATTGATGATGAGGTTTTGATACCAACCAGGGTGGTTTTAGCTGCTGCCAAGAGGGTAAAACTACCCTTAAGTTAAAACAATGTTAGTAAAAACAGTTTTAACTGGTTTCTACGTCTCTTGCACACATTCTGACGTGTTTTGAAGGCTCTAGACCAGGTATTTCTATAGTAATGGCTGATTTAAGGGTCTAAAATGGCTAAAAATGGCTTAAACCAGCCCTTTTTTGGTCTAAACCAGGGTTAAATGATGCCATAGTTGGCTTTTCTGTTGTCAGACTGTTTTTCACGACTGAAAAGAGTAAATTTTACTTTTGGAGTAAGGAAATTGATGGCTATAAAAGAATGTCTTCTTTGCCCCACTTTTCTCTTCATGTTAGAATCTTTTCCTTTTATAATTAGTTTAAACATTGTTAAACCAATCAATAAAAGATTCCAACCACCTTTCTCAAATCATTTTAAACCTTTTAACCATGTGAAAAAATAATTATAATCATTGTTTGTAGCTATTATAATCTTTTTACCCCTGAACCACCCCAAAAGTGAATTAAAGCATCTTTTATCACTGTTAACTTTGTCACTTTGTTTCCAAATTCACTCTGGTCACTTTTGGGTGTGTTTTCTCTTTAATATTCTTTTTAAAGACTTTTTTCTTTAATTAATTTCTTGCAGTTCTTCGCTCAATTAATTCCAATTGAAATTGCTCTGGAAGAAATTTCTTTTGTAGCCTTAAATATTTCTTGTAGAGAATTTTGGATAAATTTTTATTGTTGGTAAAACAATAAATATTTATAAATATTATTTTTTCATACTAATAAAGTTATAAAAAATAGAATTGGCTTTTTTTCTCTTAAAAATAATATTTCTTACTATTTTTAATTGATTTTTACCTTATACAAATTTTGAGGACAAGAAAAGTACTTGATTTTTAATCAAAGTTTCATATCCACA
This sequence comes from Austropuccinia psidii, assembly GCA_023105745.1. NCBI lineage: Eukaryota > Fungi > Basidiomycota > Pucciniomycetes > Pucciniales > Sphaerophragmiaceae > Austropuccinia > Austropuccinia psidii. The sequence continues at coordinate 35,068,568 of JALGQZ010000008.1, forward strand.
CCTTACATTTGGGGGCCCAGCCGTGATATTTTACCTTTCAAATGATTTTTTACTCTTTTTTCGAATCTTTTTCTCATATTGAAAATGTTTAAAAAAAACATATAAAAAATACTTATAATTCAAAAAACCCATAAATTTTTTTTTTTTGATATTATAAGTGAGGCTTATATTTTTATTTCTTTTTTTTACTTAATTAATTGGCTTTTTCATTAATTTTAGTGCCTGACAATGTGGTAAGACATGAAAACATTGAAACAGCCTCAACAGTCACCAGCATTATCCCTGCCAGTACTGTTAATTCAGACCACAATAGTACTGTCATTGTGACTCAAAATAGCCAACCTGAACCAATATCTTCTGAATTGATTAACTTTCATATAAGTAATACCCTTCAGAAAGCTAAGAATTTGGCCAATAGTAAGTTTTTTGACTTAAAAATACTATTTTAGCCTTTTTTAATCATTAAATATGCCTTCAACCAGATCAGGAGCCAGCTATAACCCCTCAAGAAGCTCCCAGAAAGTTAATAGACGTGATTATGGAAGAAGCCAACCAGGTACAGAAGGAAAAGGGTCAGTTGATGACTTCCAAACAACTAAAATAGGTCATTCTTATTCTGATAACACCATTTTACCTTCACAAAGAGCTGACACCGCCACAAGAAGCCTCAGTGGACATATACAAAGCCAGCCACAAAGCATACAACAATGCCCTGAAGTACAAGGAGTACCAGATCCTTGCAGATCTGTGGAAAAACTGCATTAATTCTTACCTGACTGTGAGAAAGTTCCTGGGCCATCCCAATACTTGCAAATTGCTCAATGGATGACATCCATTGATGGAGAAGAAAAACATGATGCTCTTGACACTAGAATGGAGGAAAAACAACCCTCCACCACCCAAGCAAGTGCCAAAAACAGCCCCAGTGGCCAGCAGCAGCAATTCCAACATGGAAAAGCAGCCACAAGCTCCAAAAACGGGCAAAGGGAAGGCACCAGCCCCAAAGCCTTACAGCCAGGGCTACAGGATGCCATGGAAAGTGTGTTTCAGATGGCCAGAGCAATGATGGAATTACAAAAGAAAGAGGAGGCCAGATTAAAATATCAGAAATGATTTCTAATATTTTTGATTCTATTCCAGAATTGTATGAAGCTATAACTGACATAAAAAGTCATCTTTCTGATAAAAATGCATCAATTTGTGACAATCTTAAAACACATAACTTGAGTCTGAGCCAAATAAATGAAACACTTAAATGTTTTGAAAAAAGTTTTAAGAGAAATTAAAACTTCTAATAATGATAATTCTTTTGGCAATAATATAAATGAACAATCTGCCATTATTAAGGAATTGACAGAAAAATATTCTAAATTCAATATTGATGACATGATTGAAACAAGAATAAAACAAGCCATAAATGATATCAAAGAGAATAATAAGAAAGATCTTGATGATATTTCAAAATCATTTACTGAAGTAAAGACACATATAATTGCCTTGAAAAAGTGTTTTGATACCTCAAAAGAGGAAATATCAAAATTGACAATAAATTTAAATGAAGTTATATCTGATAATACTAAGCCAACAGAATTATGGAATGAGCTGACATATAAAGAGGATGATCATAAAAAGAATTTAATAACCTCTATACAAAGCTTAAAACATAAATTAAGAAATTCACAAAGGTGTAACAATAGTAAAATGAGGGATATTGAACAGCTACTAAACACCTTACCAAGATTGTCTACACCTCTGAATCAAAATGAGGGTACAGGGATTCCCAATCCACAGGTATTGGATATTGAAAATTCTCAATTAAAAAATGAATTTTCTACTTCTTTTCATAACTTGGAACCAACAATGGGCCAAGCACTCTTGAAAGAAGTTCCAAAACTTAAGGAATGGCCTCACTTCAGTGGTGAAGGAGAGTATGACCATATGGAATTCATAAGAGGTATTGACATGATCAAAGAAGACTTTGAATTACCAGACAGAATGGTGACAGCCAGGTTTAACACCTTATTTACCAAATCAGCTCACAGATGGTATATCAAATTGAGACAAGCGCATGGACACCAAAGTTGGACTTGGTGGAAAACCCAAATTATCAACAAATGGGCCAATGATGCTTGGAGGTTTAAAGTGGAAACAGCCTTTGAATCTGCCAAATTTAATGCTGATAAAGACAAAGCTTTACCATGGTTTTGCCAACAAAAAGACAGATTAACAGCATTATATCCTGACATGTCAGAACTTATGATCCATAGAAAAATTCTGAGACAATGTGGAGGTGAATTAGATCATGCTGTCAAAAGCAGGACTACTGTACAATCTTCAGCAGAGGATATTATCAATATATTAGAAGAAGTAACCACCAGAACCAAAATTGGTTCTAGTAGGGTGAATCTCAAAACAAGGTTTAATACACCTTGGAAAGATTCTGTGGACAAAAACCCCAAAGAAAATTCTAATAATGTTAAGTATAAATCTTCAGATACAGTCATAAAGTGCCATATTTGCCAAAGCACCACCCATTTAGCCAATACATGTCCAAAAAGGGGGAAAATCAATGAAATTGACATTGAAAAGGAACCTTATGTTGGAAAAGATGATATAATTGAAGACAATTCAGATGATAAGTCATCCATATTTTCTGAATCTTCAAAAGATATAGAAAAAATCAATGCCAATTTTGAAATCATGGAATCTTATTCCCACTTGCCACAATTGAGCAATGGTCAACTTGATTTATCAAAAGTTCAAGATGCACAACTTATGAAAACAAAACCAAACAGAGGGAAAGGTTATACAGCTGGTAACTCCTGTATAACAGAAGTGGTGATTGACAACAAGCCCACCAAACCTTTGCTTGACCCAGGAGCCTTCTGCTCTTGTGTTGGAAAATCTTTTCTTAATAATTGTGTACAAACTTTTGAAGACCAATTGTTGCCAATTGATGGTATAAAATTCAATAGTACAAGTAATCCAATGAAAGCATTAGGAATTTTTGAGACCAACTTCATATTCCCACACATTAATGGGAACTTGAGAATCACAGTTGAATTTGTTGTTATGGAAAATTGCTCTAGTACCCATTTTATATTGGGAAATGAATATTTAATCTTGTATGGAATAGATTTACATAACAAAAAAAACAGATACTTTACTATTGGAGACAATAAGCGTCAGAAATTTGCCTTTTTACCATTTTAAAGACAAATTAAAGTAAATAAAGTATCACCAGTCAGCTTACAATTGGAGAAATTCAAATCTGAACAGTTAAATGAGGCTGAAATAAGCCTTCATCTGACTGATAAACAAGAAAATTAACTTTCTTCCCTTTTGTATGACCACAGAGGAGCATTTGCTTCAGACAAAGAACCTCTAGGAACAATTATTGGTAATGAAGTTGATATCATTCTTAATATTGAAAGACCTTATCCACCACTCTTGAGAAGACCTGCATACCCAGAAAGTACCAAGTCAAGAAAAGCTCTGGAAACTCATATCAAAGAACTTCTAGACCTTGGTGTAATAAGAAAAGTCAGCCATAATGAAGAAGTAGAAATAACTACACCAGTCATAGTGGCATGGCATAATGGAAAATCCAGAATGGTTGGGGAATTTAGAGCTCTGAAAACTTACACTGTTCCAGACAGATACCCAATACCAAAAATCCAAATTGCCCTTACTCAAATATCTCAAGCAGTGTATATAGCCACTATGGATACCCTTAAAGGATTCCATCAAAATGTGGTGACACCAAGAGCAAGAAAATACTTGAGAATTATTGTTCATTGTGGAGTGTATGAATACTTGAGGATGCCCTTTGATATCAAAAATGCACCTTCACAATTCCAAAGAATGATGAATTAAATCTTCCCTGAACAACTCTCAGAGGGATGGTTAATCATTTAAATTGATGAAATTATTGTCTGTTCCAAGACTTGGGAGGAGCACATGTACAGATTGTCCAGAGTTTTGACAAAAATTCAATCAGTAAACATGAAAATCTCCTTGAAGAAATACCATTTTGGATTTAAAGAACTTAAGGCACTAGGACATGTTGTATCTGGTTTGTCCCTTGGAATTGAAAAAAACAAAGTTGCAGCAGTATTGCTAAAACCTGTGCCTCCAAACAAGAAGGAAATTCAGTCATTATTAGTTTTTGCAGGATATCACAGGCAACACATTAAAGATTTTGCATCCATAGCAAGACCACTTTATAAATTGTGTGACAAAGACACAGTATTTGAAATGACTGATGACAGAGTCAAAGCTTTTGAGTCTCTAAGAGAAGCCTTGACCACTGCTCCACTCTTACTGATGCCAGACTTTAAATTGCCTTTTAAATTGTATATTGATGCATCAGGGAATGGGCTGGGTGCTGCACTTCACCAATTTCAGATCATAAATGATAAACCTGTAGAAGGACCCATATGTTTCATATCCAGGCAAATCAAACCAACTGAAGGCAGATATGGAGCAAGTCAAATGGAATGTCTATGCCTTGTCTAGGCCTTGGAAAAATTAAACTACTTCTTGGAGGGATGTGTTTTTAAGGTGATAACAGATTGTACAGCTGTCAAATCACTTTTAAACATGAAAACACCCAACAGACATATGCTCAGATGGCAAATAGCCATACAAAAATACAGAGGCAATATGACTATTGTTCATAAGGATGGGAATATTCATAAGAATGCAGATGGACTAATCAGATGGCCATTACCAAATAATATTGATAATCCTGCTTATGTGCCAGAAGAAGCTTCACCACAAATCCCAATAGAAGGAATAAGTGTTACAGACTTGAACACCACCTTCTTTGAAGAAGTCAGAAATAGTTACACTCAAGATAAGAATTGTAGCATCTTATGCCAATTACTTAACAAAGACTGTAAAGACAACTCTCTAATACATGCCTTGGATGAAGTATGGAAAAAATCTTATGATGAAGGAAGATTTCACCTACTGGATAGTATAATTTACCACAGAACCAAGCACACATGTGTCATGACAGTTGTGGACAGGTCATTAATCAATCTTGTACTGAAATAATGCCATGATAGCCCCTTTTCAGGACATCTGTCTGAATACAGAACAAGAGAGAAAGTAAAGACCTGCATATGGTGGCCAATGTGGCAGAAAGATGTTGCAGAGTATTGCAAAACCTGTGACAGATTCCAAAAGGCAAACAAATCCACTGGCAAGAGACTTAGAAATATGATAAAAACCCAAGAACCAAGCAGACCTTGGGAAATTGTCCATGTGGATTGGGTAACTGGACTACCACCAGGAGGTGACAGAAGTTATAATGCTTGCCTAGTAATTGTGGACAGATTCAGTAAAACTCCAATCTTTTTACCATGTCACAAGGATGATACAGCCATGGATACAGCTCTTCTGATATGGAATAGAGTAGTGTCATGGACTGGAATATTTACAAATATCATAAGTGATAGGGATTTCAAATTCACTTCAGCACTATGGACAAATCTTCACCAATTATTTGGCACTAAGCTGTCTTTCTCTACAGCCTACCACCCACAAACTGATGGTCTGGATGAAAGGATGATCCAAACCTTAGAGGACATGGTAAGAAAATTTTGTGCATATGGTCTTGAATTCAAAGATTGTGATGTATTTACCCATGATTGGTGTACTCTGCTTCCAGCACTGGAATTAGCATATAAAACATCAATCCATGCCAGTACCAATCAAACTCCTTCTATCCTAGAAAAAGGATGGAACCCCAAATTACCCCAAGATTCCTTGAGAAAAGATTTTATTGCAATACACCCCACAGATGCTAGCTTCAAAGGAATGCTAGATAAAGCTAGGAAGCATGCAGTAAGGTGCATGGAGGACTTTTTTGCATATGCTAAAGACAAATGGGATAAATCACATGCAACTCCAGATTTCAAAGTGGGGGACCTAGTTCTTGTATCCACCACTAGCTTCAATAACATCAAAGGATGTAAAAAGTTGAAAGACTCCTTTTCAGGACCTTTTGTTATTAAGGCCCTCCATGGAGAAAATGCTGTTGAAGTAGAGTTATTTGAAGAACTTAGCAATAGGAATCCTACATTTCCAGTGAGCTTGATAAAGCCATATAAATCTAGTGATGCTGAAAAATTTACCTTGAGGAACAAAATTCCCCAAGCTATACCTCCTGTTGAGTCATCTGGTAGTAAGAAAATTACCAAAGTTCTCAAATAAAGAAAGTTGAGAACCAACAAAGTGAGGGAATACCTTGTTAGGTACAGTGACCCAACTTGTGAGGATGAATGGTTGCCAGAGAAAAACATACCTGAAGCTACTAAACTTCTCAGAAGGTTCAGACACACTAGAAATAACAATATTACAAAGTGATATTCTTTTTTGAGGGGGAGGGAATGTGAGCCGTAGAGGTATTTTCATATACCCAAAAGACCACAAAAGATAAATTAAGATATAAATATAAGTAAAATAAATTTATTTATATTATAAAAATAAGAATTTAAAATATAAATACAAATTTATATTTAAAAACCAAAGCTTAATTATAATTTAAAAATAAAATTTAAAATTATGAAAATTCATTTTTACTTGTAAAAATTATGTAAAAATTAATTTTTAATAAAAATTATGAAATTGAAATATTTTTGGTAAAAATCTATATAAAATATATTATAACTTTTTATCCAATAAGTAAACATATAAAAATTATTTCACCATTTGATTCCTCATAAAAAATTAGGTGGGGTCACCTCTGAGTGAAATTTTTGTAACTCAACTCTAAATAAGCTTAAATTAAGTTTTTAGTGTTTTCAATACAAAAATTGAGAATCCTCAAAAATTTAATTTAATTCACACCACATGTGGTGTTAACCATCAATTTTTGTGTTAAAATTGAGGTGTTGTGTTTAGCTTAGAAGTTATGAGGAATTGAAGTATTTTCAATTGAATTCAATTGAAATGTCAAAATGTGCGCATGTATTACATAAGTGAACTTTGATTTACATATGAGGTATGAATTATTACTGTATTGTACTGTACAATTCAATTGAATTACATATGTAAATTGAAATTATAATACATGATGAGGAATTAAAGGAAAAAATAAATTGGAAAGATTGAAATTGGGGGGGAAAAGGAACTCTAGCTCTAAGGGGGAGCCAGACCCCCAAAGTCCTTTCTGACTGGCGTGGGATGTCAAAATACACGCAAAAGCTCATTACTTTTGGCCTGGAATTGAGTCACAGGGTCTGTGACTCAAATGATGATGAGGTTTTGATACCAACCAGGGTGGTTTTAGCTGCTGCCAAGAGGGTAAAACTACCCTTAAGTTAAAACAATGTTAGTAAAAACAGTTTCAACTGGTTTCTACGCCTCTTACACACATTCTGACGTGTTTTGAAGGCTCTATACCAGCTATTTCCATAGTAATGGCTGATCTAAGGGTCTAAAATGGCTAAAAATGGCTTAAACCAGCCCTTTTTTTGGTCTAAACCAGGGTTCAATGATGCCATAGTTGGCTTTTCTGTTGTAATACTGTTTTTCACGACTGACAAGAGTAAATTTTACTTTTGGAGTAAGAAAATTGATGGCTATAAAAGAATGTCTTCTTTGCCCCACTTTTCTCTTCATGTTAGAATATTTTCCTTTTATAATTAGTTTAAACATTGTTAAACCAATCAATAAAAGATTCCAACCACCTTTCTTAAATAATTTTAAACCTTTTAACCACGTGAAAAAATCATTATAATCATTTTTTGTAACTCTTATAATCATTTTTACCCCTGAACCACCCCAAAAGTGAATTAAAGCATCTTTCATCACTGTTAACTTTGTCACTTTGTTTCCAAATTCACTCTGGTCACTTTTGGGTGTGTTTCCTCTTTAATATTCTTTTTAAAGACTTTGTTCTTTAATTAATTTCTTGCAGTTCTTTGCGCAATTAATTCCAATTGAAATTGCTCTTGAAGAAATTCCTTTTGTAGCCTTAAGTATCTGTTGTAGAGTATTTTTGGATACATTTTTATTGTTGGTAAAACAATAAATCTTTATAAATATTATTGTTTTATACTAATAAAGTTATAAACAATAGAATTGGCGTTTTTTCTCTTAAAAATAATATTTCTTACTATTTTTAATTGATTTTTACCTTATACAAATTTTGAGGACAGGAAAAGTATTTGATTTTTAATCGAAGTTTCATATCCACACCTTACAAGAATGTTACAAATAAAATCAGTTGGTGTGAAAAAGAACTAAGGAATTCAATATGAGAAAATCCTCATAGGTAAGCTGAAATGCCACTGAGGATGAGCATCTGATAGCTGGAGTCTTGGGCCCTTCCAAAATTCTTTTTGTGTCTTGTGCTTTCAAGGTATTCCTTGATAATTTTTGTATTTGTTGGTTCATTGTTAATTTGGGGTAAATTTTGTTTTGAGATTTTCAAATGCCATCTGAAGCGCATAATGAGACACCTTTCAATTGAGAGAAAAGATATGTGGAGGGAAATAATTGACATGGAAACTCAGTTCATTATTTCAATTAATTCTTTTTTGAAAGCCATGTGAAGGGCCCTAATAAACTCCAGGAGAGTGCCAGTGGACGTTTGGAGACAATGTTTAGCCATGGAATGGGAACCCTCAACTCTTGAGGTGGAGCCCACATCCAGGTGCCAATGGTACGTGGTTCAGGCTAGCATATAATACTCCTTTAGAGGAATCCAGTTTATTTACAAATATTGAAACAATTTAGGATTTTTGGCTTGGTTTTCAAGCTTCTTCCAGTTGTCTTTGAAATACTTTTCAGTTGATGAATACATAACTTGAGAAATAAATGCCAGAGTCATTAATAAACAAAATAATTTGAATAAAATTAAAAGTTAAAAATGAGTCACTTGACTCCAAAGGCTTGTAAATTTTTTGAAATAAGTCCCATGACCAATTTTCTTCATTAAATGGGAGGATACATCTTTATTGATGTGAAAAATTCATTACCTGACTTTTGAGTCTGGAAAGAGTTTCTGAAGGAAATTTTTCAAGGCCTAATTCCTGTCAATTAAAATAACTTGAGGGGAAAAATCTTGGTTTTTGAGGACTTTTTCTATGTAGTTATTTCATGCCCAAGTATATGAGGCTTCATTTTCATCTTTTATCAAACAAAAACCCCCATAAAAGGTTTCATTTCTTGATCCGAATCCAACAATATGGAAAGGGTGATTTTGTTCATATTGGTTCAATAATTACAACCAATCAGAATCACACTAGAAGATCCATGAAGAAGTTTTATGGAAAGGAGTGTGAAAATGAATTAGTTAATGTGTCCCTCTTTATTCCTTCCAGAGTACCACACACAATTTTCTTCTTCAAGGGTGTCAATAAGAGAATCAACAGGCCTTCTTACTTTCAATTTATATTTCTTGATTTTTTTGACTTTGTTGTAAATATCTTTAAGTTTTACAGGTGTTTCAGGTTCCCTCTGGCTGCATACTTGGGCCTTAAATTGCCTTGGCATGAGAAGTGATTCAGAAATCTGAGAAATTTGGGAGGTTTGTTTCTTGTTGAATTTTTTGAAAGCAGATTGTGCCATCATATTTTCAGTGGCATCATGACTGTGCTCAGAATTTTGAATTCAAAGATTCCAGCTGGTACTATTGGCAGATTTTCTTTATTATAGTCTTAATGGACATTCAATATTCCCTGAAGTGACTACTTTGGAGGAATTTTAGTGGGAATTTGCCGTCTCATACCTATCACAACATATTTAAACTTTGTTGTGGGCCATATTAACAATGAAAAAAATATATCCCCACTGGAAGGGGTAGCAGGTCCAACCCAGGTACAATCTGCTTCTAATCTGAGTTTAAACCTTGGTTCTAACCTAGAGATAATTTTTCAGATACTTTCATCCACATGTTTGGCCATTCTGAACTTGCCTAGATCAAAATAGAACATCATGGACTTCTCATAATTTTTATGTTTTAACTCTTTCTATAAGTATACATTACTCACTAATACACAAAATTTGGAATAAAAACTGTTACTTATGAGCAAAGATACTACCTTCAAAGAAATATTTGAAGTAATTTCACCTAGATTTCATTGTGTTTTCTATTTGAAATAATTTTACTGTCTCACATGTGTGAACTATTTTAAAATTATTATATATAGCTTTTTTGAAAAGAAACCCTGGAATACATAAAAAGTCTCTTCTCAAAAAGAAAAAAAGATCCAGATGGATAATACACACACAGTTTATTTTCTGTCTTTTGAATTAGCTTACATACCTTTGAAGAGGGATTTCCAAAATCTTCAATGTTGATATGATATAAACATGAAATTTCTTTTTTTCTTATATCAAATGTTTATTCAGAATATCTTATTTCACCAAGATCTTTTAGCTAAATCTTTAGCAAACAATTGTAATAGATTTTAAATAAAATCTTTTTCAAATATCTGTCCTACTCTTTTTATTATGAAATATGTTCATCTGAAGTGAGAGTTTTCTTATATATCAATGAAATTTTCTTGAAATACTGAAAAATTTTAATCATAAAAGCTATTAATCAATTCAAACTTCCTTTCTGATGAACTTCTGTAACTCTTGAAATAACACACTCTGTTCTTTAGAAGAATTTTCTTTCAGTTTTCTCTCTAATTAGTTAATTTTGTTATGGACAACCAATCATTTTCCATTCTTAGGTTTTTCCAAGTTATTTACATTTAAGCTGAAAAATTCAATAATTAAATTTTCATACTTCCCATATATTTGTTTGACATCCTTCATTTTTTAGCTCCATTATGTATCTCCAAGACTCCTTATCTTTCTTTTTTGATTTGATTATTATTTGAAATTTAATTAATTCCAAAAGATGTAAGTAAAAAAAGAATTAATAATCATTCAAAATAATTTGAATTGAAAATGGAAGTAACATCTTTTATCAAATTTCAGCTATGTATATTGAGTTCTATTTTTTTAAATTTTTGGTTCTTTGCTTTTTCATTATAAGTTTCCTTTTTTTGTTTGAGTTTTCTCTTTTGTCCATTAAATGTTATCTTGTTTTTTTGTTTGATAATTTCCTCTAAATTGTCATAATTTTGTTAAACTTTCTTTCTTTTTCTCTTATTTGTTTTGTTGTTCTTTTTTCATTTACTTTATTGTTTATTTTGTATTTTTAATTAAATTTCAAATTTTTGGATTTTCAAGTTGTTTTTTTTCTTGTTTTTTTTTTATTTGAAGATAGACTAGAATCAGTTTGTTAAACTGATATTTCCACCCCAGTAGCTTCAAAAAAAGAAAAAAAACATATATTTAAAATCACAAATATAAAAAGATCAAAAAACACATGAAAACATAATGAAAAAAATAAATTGTGAATTTTTGAAAAACTAAACTTAAAGCATTTGAAAAAAAATTGGACTGAAATTAAAATAAAATGAAAATAAAATGGATATATATTTAGCTATCAAATTAAAATAAAAGAAATATCAAAGGGATTTAAAATTAAAAAGAAGCATAGAAATCATCTTTTTTTCAAATAATCAAAAAAATGACTGAAAAATTGATGAAAAATATGGAAGTTTGAGTAAACATTAATGAGAAACCTTGAATGAAAAGAAGAAAATTGATAAAAGTTATGAAAAAAATACATTTAGTTCAAAAAAAAATCAATAAAAATTTTTGAAAAACAAATCATTTGAAACAATGTTAAAATTTCAAAATCAAAGAATAAAAACAAGCAATATTATTGGAAACCAAGTTCATAGAAGAAAAAAAAGTTGAACACAAGAAATTGGATAAAAAGGGAGGAATAAGAAAAGCTATAGTTTTCATGAAAAAAGATAAAGCTGCACAAAAATACCATAGAAACATACACAAGAATTTTGGTGTGGCATTTGGTATATCAATAAGAGACTGTGCATTTCAATGTAGTACATCCCTGTGAATCACAAACATTTTGAAGCTCAAATTTATCAAAAACTTGATGGTTATTCCTAAAAATTATTAAAACACATTTTAAATAATTGTATTTAAGGATATATTATCATTTTAAAGTGGATTTGGAAGGTGTGTATATGAATCTTGATTACAAATCAATTACTTTTCCTGTCTTCCAAATTTTTTTTCTGGTATATTTTACCAGTTACAAGAGCTGAAGCCCCAAGTTTATTTCTGCTAAATTTTTCAGTATAAAAAATCAATATTATAAAGCCTTATTTTTTAACAACAATAAAAATATATGCAAAAATACTCTACAAGAGATATTAATTTGTACAAAAGAAGTTTTTTCAAGAGTAATTTCAATTGGAATCAATTTATAAAATAATAGCAGGAAATCAATAATAGAATAGAGTCTCTCAGAAGAATATTAGAGAGAAAAAACACCCAAAAGTGACCAGAGTGAATTTGGAAAAAAAGTGACAAAGCTAACAGTGATGAAAGATGCTTTAATTCACTTTTGGGGTGGTTCAAGGGTAAAAATGATTATAATAGTTACAAACAATGACTATGATAATTTGGGAATGTGATTCATAGGTTTAAAATGATACAAAATGGGTGGTTGGAATCTCTTTTTAATTGGTTTAACAGTGTCTAAACAACTTATAAAAGCAAAAGATTCTAACATGAAGAGAAAAGTGGGGCTAAGAATACGTTATTTTATAGAAACCAATTTTCTTACTCCAAAAGTAAAATTTACTCTAATCAGTCGTTGGAAACACACTGACAAAAGAAAACCCTGGTTTGGACCAAAAAAGGGCTGTTTTTAGACATTTTAGTCCCTTAAATAATCCACTTCTATAGTAATACTTGGTTTAAAGCCTTCAACGCATCTCAGAATGTATGTAAGAGACCTTAAAGCCACACAAAACTGTTTTTACTTAGATATTTCTAACTTAATGGTAGTTTTACCCTCTTGGAAACAGTTAATACTGCCCTGGTTGGTATCAAAACCTCACCATCAATTGAGTCATAGACCCTGTGACTCAATTCCAGGCCAAAAGTGATGAAATTTTTCATTACTTTTGACATCTCATGCCCATCAGCAAGTAATTTGGCAGAGGCTGGAACCCTTGGAGCTAAGATTCCTTCCCCCCCAAAAAAAAACTAATCTTTCCAATTTATTTTTTCTTTAATTCCACATCATGTACTATACTTAAATTTTACAAATATACTCAAATTGAGAAATTACAGTATACAACTGTTATTATTAATTACTCATATGCAAATTTAAGTTCACTTATGTAATACATGAGCACATTTTGACATTTCAATTGAAAATACTTTGATTCCTCATAGCTTCTAAATTACACACCACACCACACTTTCAACACAAAAATTGATGGTCAACACAACATTTGGTGTGAATTAAATAAAAAAATTTAGTATTTTCAGATTTTCATACAGAAAATACTAAAAATTTAATTTAACTTTATTTAGAGTTAAGCTACATAATTTTCACTTAGAGGTGACCTTGCATTCTTTTTATCAAGAATCCAATGCTGACCTAATTTTCATAAGTTTATTTATTGGAAAAAAAAATTATTATCAACTTTTCAAAAAAAAAACATTTTAATTTTAATATTTTTGATGAAAATTTATTTTTAATTTAATTTTTCATATAAAAATATATTTTCACATTTTTAAATTTTAATGTGAAATTATTATTATAAATTTTATTTTTATCATTTAAATTTTATATTTATATTTCAATTTTCTCTTATATTAAAAATGAATTTATTATTTTTAATTATGAGTTTTTTTATTCTTTTTGGTCTTTTGGATATATGAGAATACCTCTAAGGCTCACAGAATTGATAGACTGTTTAAGGATATTTCATTAAAATTATTTTATACATGTAATGTTTAATTATTTCGAATTAATATCCTGAAAAATAATCTTAGCTGTTTAATAGTAAAGTATTTTACAATAATGATTAATTTTTCAATATTTTTATATACAATTTGTTTCTAAATGGATTGTAGAAATGATCCAGCCTAGCCAGGGAAGGTGGGTTGGACAGATGTTTGAGAATCATTTGAAATACATTGAATCCAAGCTTCATCCAATACTCAAAATAAACCTCAAACTCCCTAAATTGGGTCCACAAAAGGCTTTCATGATATGCTTGCTTCTTAATATAGCAAAATTTACAAAAATAAAGAGAATTTTAGCTCACTTAGTCTGGTGTTTCACATATTCTGCTAAGATCTCAAATGACAATATGATTCCAATTGGATTAAACAGATTGATGAGTTAGAATAATCTTCTTGATAAATAGAAAGAAATTTTTATAAAATCATAAGCTGTTTAAAAGTTGAATTCAAGAGCATATTCCTTTCTGTAAATTTGAGTAATCAGCCATTTCAACTGTGCTCTCCATAATTGTTACCAAAAAAATTGCAATTAGAGAGTATGAAAATTATAATTTAATAATAATTTGTGATATAATCATGAGAATAATATGAGTTGAAAAATCAATATGGATGACTTCCATTATTCTTTCTCTCACTCAAAAAAGTGTAAAAAAAGGCCATAGATTATTACCATGAGAGATATTTGTTTTTTTGGCTCTTTAAAAAAATCATTTCAGAAAAAAAGTCCCTTCCAAAATAAAGGAAGCCTTTTAAATATATGACAAACAAATTAGTGCAAAGAATTTTTAAAAACTAAAATCTACCTTCCAAGATTAAACTGTTTCATTTGTGAAAATATTAATACCATGGTTTTTGAATAACAGAAGAGAATGATATTGAATTTCTAAATGTTAATGTATAATATAAATAGGGGCTGAAATCATAGTTCCCGAGAATAAATTGAATCAAATGTTAGTAACACATTATACAGTAAAATTATAGGCTAAAAATGTATATATAGAAGTAGTTAAAGAAATTGAGGAAAATTCCTACTTTGATGGAATAATTAAAAATATCCATGATAGTTCCCAATTCATAAATCATCTTCTAATTCTATGATCAGAGGCTTAGAGGTCTTAGTATCATCATTCCTAAAGCTCACTCCTTCAATTCAACTACCTGAATTCTTGAAAGAGTCTTTTTGACTACATTTGTATGTTCACAAAGGCCAAAAAAAGGTATTCAAAGCTTTCTGGTAAGAAGAAAAAGTTTAAGGGTCTATTTATTCCAAAATATGTAGGAGACACATTCTTGTAAACATACCAACTCAGATATTTCTGGCTGCAGGAATACATCTTATCCCAGAAATAGCCAAAATTATGTAATAAAATTGAATTTGGACATACATCAGCCCTACGATTACTTTGAGCCTATTATATATTATATATATCAATATCATTGAGGAAGTTTCCTTAAGCTGAGAATTAAGAAAAAGTTTTCAATCAAATAATTATTGATTAGAGAAAGCGGTTTTAAGCTTGGTATATTATTTTTGTACCAAAATGAGGTATTTGTGTTTAAATATCATCATAAATCTTTCAATATGGTGATGAAAATAATTGTGAGCCTTGAGGTATATTTTACATACCCAAATAGGCCACAATTATCTTAAAAATAAATTCTGAATTATGCATATATTCAAAATTCATCATTTTTGATTTCAGAAAGGATGAATAACTTTTTATTGAGTAAGTAAATCCACAGATTTAAGGCCAGAATTGGATTCTACACAAACATTCACCTAGGGTAGTTCCATGGAGTGAATAAGCTCAAATTAACTCTTTGAGGTGGTAATATGGAAAATACTTCAATACCACATCATCAATACCACACAAAAGATCCATGAAAATTTTTGTTTTTCTTAATTTCATGCCAAAATAATGGGAGTTTGAGAAATCCCATGTTACATATACACTAAGAATAGTGTTATGCATGTTTTGGGCACTTAATATCATGGTATTCTTACATGGACGTTTGGTACACCCATAGTGGATATCTCACTTGAAGCTTGATTTTCTATTTTGATGTGAAAAATAGGCAAGGGGGACCAAAGACATCAAAGAGAGCCAGGGTACCCAACTTCTGAGGCCTCAGAGGCGTGGAAAGCTCCAAAGCTTGGATCCATGGCCGATCTTGGCCCAATTAGTAAACTAAAACACTTTGGGAACTTGGTTACCACGTTACAACTACAGTAAATCTTAAAAAAATAGCAAATAACCTGCTATTTTGACATGCCAAGGAGGTAAAGAGCTACTGAGACTCCTGTAACCATGTCAATTCCTAATTAATTTACATTGATAAATCCCAAAGGAGTAATTAAAACCTTTTGTGGACTTGTATCCATTGATTTACCTCATAGCAATTAGTTAAACACTGATATCTACAATTCTACATAGAAATGAGGTAAACACTTCAAAAATTCATTAAAAATACAATTCTTAATGAATCTCTCTGAAGATTTCAGGACCAATGGAGAACTGTATTATCTATGATAAAACCAAAAAAAATTAGTTTTGCTAGTAAAATTAAAAGTCTTACTTACAGTCCATTTTTGACTATCCTACGTGAAACACTGAATCTTCAAAAATTTAAAGTAATTACAACCTGTGATGAAATTGCCAATAACATTGATAACTTTGAGAAATCAATGATTATTTTGGAATAAAAGAAGATTTACAGATGTTACTCCTTTTATTCTTAACCATATTGGGGTTGGTAGTCACATAAAAAGCATTAATTAAGTAATTATGATAATCTTATGTGAAAACAGATGATGCAATCAATAATCCAAAAGAGTTTATTGTCTTCCTACTCACTGTTTTTTCAGTATTCTCCATGGCACACCTCTGTGAGCTGTTGTTGACTTAAAAGAGGCCTCCTCTTGCTGTTATTTCTACATCAAATCATCTTGATATCCATTTATATCATTGTTACCAACAAGTAAGTATTAGTTAAACTATTCTTAAGTGTTTTAATTCTTTAAGAATCAATCAGAAAGACGCAAAAGCATAGAATCCAAATATATATTGTTGTAATACTGCTATAAATCATTTTGATCCCTTAAATCCACAATTCTACATCAAATTTCTCTACTTATATCTTTCAATAAGTTCTTTGGAGTATAAGTGAGTCATTTATCTTTAATTCTTAGAGTTTTTCTCTAAGATTAGTTTTCTTAAAAAATTATCTTGATAATTATTCTTGAAAAAGATAATTATATATTTAAATAATCTATCATTTTAATAGAAGAAGTTTTTATTATTAAATTCTTCTTGTAATTGATTGTTGTAGACAATTACTGCTTACTGTTAAAATCACTAGTAGTGTTTAACACATGAAGGAATAATTCTTTAATTATTTAATTGTGGTTATAATAGTATTTTACTATTATATTTCATAAGAACAGACATAGTAATGTTGATTAATAGTAATATTATCATCAGTTTCATAGTAAAATATTACATTTGGGGGCCTGGCTGTGATTTTATCCATAGAATTGGCTTTAATCATATTCTTGACTTCAATAATATATTTTTAAGCTCTAAAATATATTAATCTAATAATTTTTTCTTCCATTTTAAAGTTGAAATTATTTTTATTTTTGAAATTGTTTTGAAAATCTTTTTCATTGAGGAATTTGGTTTAATTTTATACTGTTTTTACACATGGCTTTTTCACATCCAAAAACTTATAAAATTATTCTTTGAGTTACTCTGAATTAATTTTCATTAAAAATCTTAAATTTTAATTTTTTTTTAAAAAAGAATAATTTTTTTAATATTAAAAAATATAAAACTTATAAAAAATCTTTAAAAATATTTTTAAAAAAAGTATAAAAAATAATTTTTCTCTTTTATAATTTTTTCTAGTGTCTTTAATTAAATACTGTGCAGCTGGCAACAGACTCAGTAAAAGATATATCACTAGTCCAGAATCTGAAGACAGTATTGAGGTGCAAATTGCTAAAAGAGGCACCTTATTTACCTCAGAAAAGAACAAATTACCACCAAAAGGTGTGTGTTTTATCTTATATTTTTCACTTTTTATCTTTAAATTGACGTGAAAATGGTGCATACCAGAAATGGAAGCAACTATTCAGTCCAACCAGATGGATGTGGACAAGGAAGAGGCAAGACCAAATCCAGAAGTGCCAAGTCTTCCTCAAGAAAGACACATTTGGAGGATGCCAGAGTTGCCCCCCATTCCCCAAGGTCTGTACCCACAGATTCTGACGTGAATTCTGAGCCTGAACTGATTCATGATAATATTTCAAGGGCTGAACCATTTTCAAGTGGCAGCAATAGAAATATATCAATTCCAATACAAAAATTGGTTCAGAGCAGCCAAAGAAGAGGAGTGGGAAATATGCCCAAGCCTTTGGAAGGGGGCCATGAACTCTTACTTACACATCGAGAGCTTTCTGGGTCAGGAGAAGAACATAGAACTCTTAGGAGGTTGGAGCCCATTGTCTTGCAAAGACAAGGTCAAAAAGATAAAGAGTTGGTTGAAGAACCAAAGTCTTTTATCCATAGACCAGAAAAAAGAGTTGGAAATGACTCCAGCTTTGGAGACAGAGGTCCCAATAACCATCAAAGCAAGGGAAAAGGCAAAGCCAATTGGCACAGCCCTTACCCACAAGGGTACAGGATCCCCAAATTGGAGCCTTCAGCCATGGCCAGAACTTTGATGGAATTCACAGCCAAAGAGAAGGAAAGGATGAACAGAACTTTTCCAAAGAAATAATAGATAAGATAAATTTTGTTCAATCTAATATTGATGTAGACCTTGGTAAATTTGATGCAAAGATAAATAAACTTACATCAGAAATAAGTGAATTAAAAAGAAATGACAAAAGATATACTGAATGGTATCAATTGGCAAATGCCAGAATTGATTCAATTATCAATACATGTAACATAATTGAAAGTACATGTCAGGTTCAGAATGATGAAATGGAAGATCTTTCTATTTTTAAAATGAATGATCAACTTAAAATTCTAACAGATCATGTCTTATAAATGGTTGAAAATACCAATCAGTTTGCTACACATTTAGCAAAAAGTGACAGTGGAAGGCAGAATTTAAAGAATGAAATCATTGCAAATGTAGAACAAATTCATAAGAATTATGTACCACATATTCCAAGACATTCTACACCTTTGACTGAAGAAAAACTTTCTTTGAAAGGAAGTTTGACCCCATTCTTAGGAGAAAATGTTATCTCTGCAAAAGATATTCCCAAATTGGAAGAATGGCCAACATTCTCTGGTGAAGGGGAATACAACCATATTGAGCTCATCAGGACTATTGATATTTTAAAGAAGACTTTCATATACCTGATGAAATAATAGTGGGAAAATTACACTCTCCATTTACCAGAACTGCAAAGAAATGGTATTACAAGATGAGAATGGATCATGGAAAACATGATTGGTCTTGGTGGAAATCAGAAGTGATTACCAAATGGGCAAATAATTCTTGGAGGTTTAAAATGGAAAATTCTTTTGAAAGTGTCATTTTCAACTCAGAGAAAGATAAACCACTTACTTGGTTCTTCAAGCAAAAAGACCAATTATCTGCTTTACACCCAGATATGTCTGACACTATGATTAATATGAAAATATTAAGGAAGTGTGGAGGAGAACTGGAACATGCTATCAAGTGCAGATGTGTAGAACCCTGTTCAACAGAGTACTAAATCAATGCAATGGAAGATATCATTACTAGAACAAGAATTGGTAAGACTTGGACTAAAATCCCTGTGGAATCCAAAATAGTCCCAAAGATTTCCAGAGAGGAAAGAAGACCAGAAAGACCTGTCTTGAAGTGTCATAAATGTGGAAGTAATTCACATTTAGCAAACACTTGCACCAAAAAGATAAAAATCAATGAAGCTCAAGTTATTGAAGAAGTTCATTGTACGGAAGAGAAAGGAGAATCTGATCAAGATTCTGAAATCTCTGAGGACACACCAGTGGAGGAATATCCCATTGAAAACATTACAGCTTTCTTTGAAGTCACAGAATTCCATACCCACTTACCACAGTACAGTGAAGATTGCTACAACCTGATCAATATCCAAGATGCCAGAATGTGTAAGACCAAACCTGCTAGAGGAAACTTTTATACTGCTGGAGCATCCTGTATCACATCAGTTTTGATTAATGATATTGAAGCAAAAGTAAATTTAGATACAGGGGCATTTTGAACTTGTGTGAGCAAATATTATCTCCAAGTTATACTTCCTGAATGGAAAAATCATCTATTACCAATAGAAGTTGTGCAATTTAGTAGTGCCAGTAACAATATGTACCCCTTGGGTATATTAGACACTAATCTTGTATTTCCACACCCAGCAGGAAGCATAAGAGTGAAAACTGAGATTGTGGTGATGGACAATTGCACATCTCAGCATATCATTTTTGGAAATGATTACTTGAATATTTATGGTATTGACATCAATAACCATAAAGACAGATATTTCAAAATTGGAGAGAACAAAAGACAAAGATTTTCTTTTTCCAATATGCCAAAAAAATATCAATAATATCTTCTAAAAATGATACTTATAAGGAGGAATTTGTGTCTAATCAACTTGTTGAATCACGAATTGATCCATCATTGTCACCAAAGATGAGGAATGAACTTATTAATGTGTTATACACATACAATAATTCATTTTCCTCTGATAATAAATCATTAGGTGCTATAAGGGGACATGAAGTTGATATTACTCTTAATATTGACAGACCATATCCTCCAGTACTTAGAAGACCAGCTTATCCAGCCAGTCCCAGAGCTAGAGAAGCCTTGGAGAAACATATCCAAGAGTTAATCCAACTTGGTGTACTAAGGAAAGTAGGCCATAATGAGGAAGTTGAAGTGAAAACACCTGTTATTATTGCCTGGAATAATGATAAGTCAAGAATGGTTGGAGATTTCAGAGCATTGAGTACCTACACAGTTCCAGATAGTTATCCAATACCTAGAATTCAAGAAACCTTGACTCAATTGTCTAAAGCCAAGTATATAACATCAATGGATGCATTCAAAGGATTCCATCAAAATGTTTTGATGCCTAAAGCTAAGAAATTACTTAGAATTATCACTCACTGTGGTATTTATGAGTATCTTAGAATGCCATTTGGCATTAAAAATGCTCCATCCCATTATCAAAGAATGATGAATACCATCTTTCCCACAGAATTTTCTGAAGGATGGCTTATCATTTATATTGATGATATTATCATATGTTCTGATTCATGGTCTTTGCACCTTGAAAGACTTGCAAGAGTACTTCACAAAGCTGCAGAAGTGAACATGAAAATTTCACTTAAAAAATGCAATTTTGGTTTTGAAGAACTCAAAGCATTAGGACATGTTGTTTCTGGTTTAAGCTTAGGTATTGAAAAAAACAATGTAGCAGCAGTGTTACTTAAGCCAATACCCCAGAATAAAAAATAAATGATGTCTTTTCTTGGATTTTCCAGCTATTATAGGCAACACTTGAAAGACTTTGCAATTCTAGCCAAGTCACTCTATAGAATCTGTGATCAACAGACTGTATTTGAGATGACACAAGAGAGAATTTAAGCTTATGAGAAGATAAACAAAGCTCTTACAGAAGCACCTTTACTCCTCATGCCTGACTAGGATATTCCTTTTAAATTTTACATTGATGCATGTGGAGATGGATTAGGGGAAGCCCTACATCAAGTCCAAATTATTGATGACAAACCTACAGAAGGACCAGTTTGTAACATCTCAAGACAAATCAAACCAACAGAAGCCAGATATGGTTCAAGCCAAATGGAGTGCTTATGTTTGGTATGGGCACTTTAGAAATTGGACTATCATATTGATGACAGTGTTTTTGAAGTTATAACTGACTGTAATGCAGTGAAATCACTTCTTAACATGAAAACTCCCAACAGAAATATGTTGAGATGGCAAATAGCCATTCAAGAATATAGAGGAAACATGACTATATTTCACAAAGCAGGAAACATTCACAAGAATTATGATGGACTTAGCAGGTGGGCATTAGCCAACACTCCTGATAACCCAGCTTATGTACCTTTAGAAGCTGAACCACAGATTCCAATTGAAGGGATTAACATAACTGATATTGGTACTGAATTCTTTGAAGAGGTCAGAGAATCTTATAAGCAAGACAAGAATTGCCATATCTTGACTTCTTTATTAGATAAAGACTGCAAAGATACATCTTTAGTCAATGCACTGGATGAAGTTTGGAAAAATTCCTATTCTGAAGGAAGATTTCACTTGTTTGATGGGATTATTTACCACAGAACCAAACATTCTTGTGTAATTACATTATGCAGAAGATTGCTTATCAATACCATTCTTCATTAATGCCATGATAGCATCTACTCTGGACACCTGTCAGAGGACAGAACACTTGAAAAAGTGAAAAACTGTGCATGGTGGCCATCTTGGAGAAAAGAAACCATTGAATATTGCCATACCTGTGACAGATGTAAAAAAGAAAACAGGAGTACAGGCAAGAAATTTGGACTTATGATCCATATTCAAGAACCAAAATCCCCTTGGGAAGTTGTTTATTCAAGAACCAAAATCCCCTTGGGAAGTTGTTTATTCAAGAACCAAAATCCCCTTGGGAAGATGTTCACATGGATTGGGTCACAGCACTTCCTCCAAGTGGTGACAAAAGTTATAATGCTTGCTTAGTCATTGTAGACAGATATAGAAAGACTCCCATATTCTTACCATGTCATAAAGATGACACAGCTATGGATACAGCTCTTCTTCTATGGAGTAGAGTAATCTCTCATACAGGATTATTTAAGAATATCCTAAGTGACAGAGATCCCAAGTTCACATCTGCACTTTGTACCAATATTCATAGATTGTTTGGGACTAAGCTATCATTCTCTAAAGCATATCACCCTCAGAAAGATGGGATAGCAGAGAGAATGATTCAAACTTTGGAAGACATGATCAGGAGATTCTTTGCTTATGGATTAGAATGCAAAGACTCAGATGTCTTCACCCATTACTGGTGCACTCTGATACCTGCATTAGAATTGGCATATAAGACATCAGTCCATTCTTCCACAGGACAAACTCCTGCTATGTTAGAAAAAGGATGTAATATAAGACTCCCAGCAGACACACTGAGGAAAGAATTTATTGACATTCATCCTACAGCTTCCAGCTTCAAGATAATGCTTGATAAAGTAAAACATCATGCAAAACAAAGTATGACTGATGCTTTTGATTATGCAAAACAGAAGTGGGGCAAGAGTCACAAAGTACCAGACTTCAAAGTAGGGGACTTAGTTCTAGTTTCAACCTTGAATTTTAATAATATCCAAGGCCCAAAGAAACATAAAGATTCTTATGTAGGACCTTTTTGTATTGTTTCCTTACATGGAGCCAATGAAGTTCAAGTGGAATTGAGTGGTGAATTGGAAAATAAACACCCCACTTTTCCAGTCAGCTTGATAAAGCATTATCAACCAGCTGACAAAGAATTTTTTCCTTTAAGGAACACAACTCCTTTACCTGTACCACCAGTGGGACAGAATGAAGGCATAAAGATAAAGAAAGTCATTATAGAAAGGAGACTTAGGGGTAAAAATCAAAGAGAATATGTTGTCAGATATAGGAATGCAGTACATGAAGATGAATGGCTAGCAGAATCAGAAATACCTGACTCAGATAAACTCTTAAGAAGATTTAGACAGAAAAGAAGGCCACAAGCCTGAATATGTCTATAAAATGTGCTTGAAACTACTTGATCTGAGTAATGTAAAGAGGTTGGACAGTGGAAATTAACCCCCTTTGGGGCCCTTTTTCTTCTTTATACCATTGATAAAATTGTAGTACAATTTTATTTTTTGGTGGGAGGGAATGTGAGCCTTAAGGTATATTTTACATACCCAAAGAGGCCACAATTATCTCAAAAATAAATCTTGAATTATGCATAACTCATAAGTCATGCATATATTCAAACTTCATCATTTTTGATTTCAGAAAAGATGAATAACTTTTTATTGAGTAGGTAAATCCATGGATTTAAGGCCAGATTTGGATTCTACACAAAAATTCACCTAGGATAGCTCCATGGAGTGAATAAGCTCAAATTAACTCTTTGAGGTGGTAATATGGAAAATACTTCAATACCACATAAAAGATCTGTGAAAATTTTTGTTTTTCTTAATTTCACACCAAAATAATGGGAATGTGAGAAATCCCATGTTACATATACACTAAGAATAGTGTTATGCATGTTTTGGGCACTTAATATCATGGTATTATTACATGGACTTTTGGTACACCCATGATGGATATCTCACTTGAAGCTTAATTTTCTATTTTGATGTGAAAAATAGGCAAGGGGGACAAAAGACATCAAAGAGAGCCAGGGTACCCAACTTCTGAGGCCTCAGAGGCGTGGACAGCTCCAAAGCTTTGATCCATGGCTGATCTTGGCCCAATTAGTAAATCAAAACACTTTGGGAAGTTGGTTACCATGTTACAACTACAGTAAATCTTAAGAAAATAGCAAATAACCTGCTATTTTGACATGCCAAGTAGGTAAAGGGCTACTTAGACTCCTGTAACCATGTCAATTATTAATTACTTTACATGGATAAACCCCAAAAGAGTAATTGAAACCCTTTTTGGACTTGTATCCATTGATTTACCTCATAGCAACCAGCTAAACACTGATATTTGCAATTCTACATAGAAATGAGGTAGAAACTTCAAAAATTCATTAAAAATACAATTCTTAATGAATGTCTCTGAAATGTTCAGGACTAATGAATAACTGTATATTCTATGGTAAAACCAAAAAGAACTATTGTTTTACTAGTAAAATTAAAAGTCTTACTTACAGTCCATTTTTGACTATTCTATGTGAAACACTGAATCTTCAAAAATTCACAGTAATTACAACCTGTGATGAAATTGCCAATAACATTGATAGCTTTGAGAAATCAATAATTATTTTGGAATAAAAGAATATTTACAGATGTTACTCCTTTTATTCTTAACCATATGGGGGTTGGTAGTCATGTAAAAAGCATTAATTAAGTAATTATGATAATCTTACGTGAAAACAGGTGATGCAATCGATAATACAAAAGAGCTTATTGTTTTTTCAGTATGCTCCATGGCACACCTCTTTGAGCTGTTTTTGACTTAAAAGAGGCCTCCTCTTGCTGTTTTTTCCACATCAAATCATCTTATTATCCATTTATATCATTGTTACCAACAAGTAAGTATTAGTTAAACTATTCTTAAGTGTTTTAAATCTTTCAGAATCAATCAGAAAGACGTGAAATCATGGAATACAGCTATATATTGCTGTAATACTGCTATAAATCATTTTTATCCCTTAAATCCACAGTTTTATGTCAAATTTCTCTACTTATATCTTTCAATAAGTTCTTTGGAGTATAAGTGAGTCATTTATATTCAATTATTAGAGTTTTTCTCTAGAATTAGTTTTCTTAAGGAATTATCTTGATAATTATTCTTGAAGAAGATGATTATATATTTAAATAATCTATTATTTCAATATAAGAAGTTTTTATTATTAAATTCTTCTTGTAATTGATTCTTGTAGACAATTACTGCTCACTGTTAAAATCACTAGTAGTATTTAACACATGAAAGAAATAATTCTTTGATTATTTAATTGTGGCTATAATAGTATTTTACTATTATATTTCATAAGAACAGGCATAGTACTGTTGATTAATAGTAATATTATCATCAGTTTCATAGTCAAATCTTACAATAATTTAAATATGACACATATATGTAACAGTGAAATGAATTTTTTTAAAGTGTTAATTTTTTTTTGAAATTAGAAACCAATATTAATTTGAATTTAAATTTAAATTTATTTTCTTCATATTAAATATTCTTCATTGATTTGCAATAATATTCTTACATCATAAGATATTAAAGTGATGATCAATTCTTAATTAGTAAAAAACTGGGAGTTAAGTAAAATTTCATGAGATTAATTCAATTATTCCTTTAAAATTGATTTTTATCTGTGAAACAAAATTACGACATAAATTGATAGCTATATCCTCAAGATTAATCTTAATTCAAATGATCACTTCTCTGAATTTATATTTAAGCATATATACCAATACTTGAGAATTAATTCCTGTTTTTTTATATAATATGATGGTTTTTAAAACTTTTCATTATGAATAATATAAAAATTTATATGAGAAATTGAAACATTTTAGAATAATATTTATTCAAAATTACTAATTTTAACAAAGGGATGGTGATGTATTCTTTTTTTTTTATTGGAAAGTCTGACTATAATTTTTCTGATTGTCCTTTTGAAAAGAACATAATAATAAAACAATTAGTGGACTTTATTTCACCACAACAGTAGAGCTTAATGCGTTTTCTTTTAAACAATAATCTTATCATTAGGTAAATAAGACTTCAAATTAAGTTATTGACAGATATATTATTCTCAGACAGCTTGGTGTATTATATATTATGTGATATTGTAATAGATTGGTTTTTAACAATAAGAGATTCCAGGCTACTTTGGTCCTTGTAGAATGGTGCTATAATTATTGAATATTGAAATTTCAGAAGTAAATAGAATTAAATGTTAACTTTAACAGGAAAGATGAAAATTTGGAAATGGCAGTATTCAAATTTAATACTCAAAAAGGATTTCTAAATAGTTCTTTAATAGATAATAAAGGAAGTTCTCTATCTCACTTTGTGTTCAATTCTATTGAATAAGGATAAATCAAGAACTTTGAAAGAAGGAATAATAAAACATGCACATTTATATCTTTTTTATGCTTGATACAAACACATGATGGGTAGCTCTTTGAAGAAAAATATCTTGAACTAAATATTTTTGAAGTTTGAAATAGAAAAATGTAATAAGATTAATTCCAGAAAAAATTCCATCATGGGTAATATGTGACAGGAAATGGGAAAATATCATCTTTTGATTTTGAGAAATATACAATATAATATGTGCTTATCATTGGACTTATCTTTATTTTAAAGGTTTTTATTTTGGAACAGAAGATGTTTTTGGAATTAGGAAGTATTCAGGATTACAAAATGCTACATAATTAAATAGATTTTGTATGAATTATGTCTCAACCTTGATGATATGCCTTGTGAAAGGACCAAATAACAATATCAAGTTGGAGCACAGTATGAAGCAGGATGAAAGCTGGGTTGGACGTGCTACCCCTGCTGGTGGGGATAGCTCTTTTTTTCATGGTGATTGGATCTTGAGAAGCATACTTAATAGCCCTCTTCCCTTGAAGAATAATGCACATGCTTCCAAGGAAGCTCAAGGGTCTGAATATCACCTTTAGTATGGGGTTTGAGAATTTTTCAGGGAAAAATTTGTATAATTTCAAAAGGGGTATGTGGATATTTGAAATGAGGAAAGAACCTTTTTAAATATGAAAAATAGAGGATAAAAGGTTTGAAAAGTCAAAAAAAGTGGGTAAAAGTGAAACAAATTGGTTGAAATTTATGATTCATAGAAGAGGGAAGGTAAAAAAGGGAGTTCTAGAGGATTGGAAGCAGGTTTTTGGGAGGAAAAAAAGAACATGCATTTGGAAATATTTCAAAAATTGGGTTTTAAATTATGTTTTTGGAAAAAGAATTTTTTGGGGGGAATAATTTGGATTATTTGGGTGTTTGGTTTTTTAGGGGGAATGTGAAACAAATGGGTGAAGGTTTTTTTGGAGGAGTTTTGGGAGGTTTTTTCCAAAGATAGGTTTTATTTTGGTTTCATCTTAATTTAAAATGGGTCCAGGGAGCCCCTAATGTTTTTTTACCAAAATTCTTAGGTGGTTTTTCCAAAGCTCTTATTAAAACTCTGGCCCAGTTGAAATTTCCAATTTTATAGACCCATCTGAGAGTCCACATTTCAAATATGACTTGATTTTAGGTCAAATAGAACTACTCAATTCTCACCTTAATCAAATCTCTCATCTCCAAATAAGATCACTTACAAAATTCAAGCTAATATACCATGCAAAAAAACCAAAAAATTAGATAACGATTTTTTAATTCCTTTACCAAATGGAACTCAAGATTAAATATGTGAAATAAGAAACTTTAATTAAAAATTTTTTACAATAAATTCACTTTAATCATTGAATAATATTTCATTTCCCCCCTCCTTGAATTACAAAAGGAAGGCTTATGGTTGAATTCCTTCAACCCCTCAGAGAAGTCACCAAGATTATCAGTGGATTCGGTTACCTCACCATAAATTAGGCTTAATTAATGTACATAATTCACATCAATATATTCTACCAGAATAACTGGTAAGTATATCATCTGCCATGGCAATGATTCACATGTGAATATTCTGTTTTCATGCAAGAAATATGAAGTGGCTAAAATTGTTTCAGGAGCCACTGAAATGTATGAAAAATATCCAAATAACTTAAGATATTTATTCTGAAAACACATTTTATTTAAGCCTCTATTATGGAAACCCAGCTCAAACTCAAGATATCGGCAGCATATTATCCTGAATTGGCTCCCTTTGCGACTTCAGAACCAATGTTTGAGGTCAATTTGAAAGATATAGCAAAGGAAAAATTTTGAAATCTCAACTTTTTTACCAAATTATCCTATCAAGAAGGAGATCACAGGTTTTTTAAATTGGATTTATTCCTCATCTTATGTGGATGTGAATACATTGAAAGCTGAAATTGATAGTTTTTTTGCCAAACCTTCCAAATTAACAAAACTAAATTTCTTTTGTTTTAAAAATCACACCTCAACCTTTCACAATCTTTCAGTAATGGAAGGCAAATATTTATATATAACTGTATCATGTGCTCCTTTGGAGTGGTTTTTGCATGTGGATGAAAATTACTTCCTACCACAGAGACTCTTTGTCCTAAATACATGTTGAGAAATTGGCCGGCACGAAAAATTGGGCGCTTGGTTTTTGAATGATGCAGTCTAGTACTTATTCTCTGATGTTTCCTGCTATCTTGTAGTTGTAGAATTATTTAATTTTCTTAATTATTCTTTTTTTAAATTTTGACATTGTTTGACCAGTCCCCTGTGGGGGCCCTACCCTTTTTCTATTCCTCAGTGTTGTATTGGACAATACGAAAATTATTCTAATAAAGAGAAACCCTAAAGAAATTATATTATCATAATGAATATTCATGAAATATGTACATAGCTTATAAATATGAAACTTTACCGCTATAGAAATCCTCCCTCTGGTGAGATCTCTACTATTATTCCTCTCCTACTATTGTTACGATTACTTATTTTATTTACTATATTAAGGTACTCACCCAAAGGGGAGATCATAAGAAAAATAAATTTGTGTACCGCAAGATTAGATAAAAATCTATTGCTTGTATCGTAACATTAGTAGTAATTCAAAGATCATCTTGTGAAATATAATACAATTTTATTGAGTTACAACACTCAGCCCCAGAAGGAATATAAAAGGGGCGCCTTGTTGCTTTCCCTCATTGGGAAGGACTACAGGCTGAGGATCTTTAAAGTTTCGGACTCAAGCATCAGGCTTAGAAAAAACTGAGACTGACCAGAAATTTCAAGAAACGAGGACTTAATCATCTCAGATTTCTTAATTACATAAGAAGTCTTGGCCTCATCCACTTGTATTTTGATTTAGTACAACCCCAAATTGGTTTGCGGTTGATTAGACAACACAGTTCCAGAAATTGATTCAATTAATTCCATTTTTTAAATAATTTGATTTAAAAACTACCTTTCTATATTTTGTATTTCCAACAGCTGAAATTTAATCATTTTTTAGTGGGATGTGGATGATATTTTGTGTTTGATTATGTGATCTTTGTATTTTTTTGATGAATTTCATTTTTTTTTGTGATTTTAATCATCTGTTCTCATATTATTATTTATGGGAAAAATTTCATATTATAATTGGGAAAAGTTCTATCTCACTATTACCTATTTAGTTCAATTCTATTTTTTTTCAAGGTTTAATTTTAGGCTTTAAATTATCCACCTTTTGTATTCTGATTTTAGCAAAACATATTCTTCTTAATACCTTTGGGAAGAGGGCTTTTTCATTATATCTCGTAGTAATTATGAAATACCACGAGATAGATATGGTTGAGAAAAACTACTTGATTTTGTGCCCAGCTAATCTTGAATAGAAGTATTCAAATTCTATTGAAAATTCATGTATCCAATGAATTTTTATGTACAAGCAATGGAACTTCTTATAGTTGATTATTATTATCAATTGAATAAAATAATTAAAGAAAAACAAAAGAGTGAGATGTATAATTTGAAATCATCATCTCATCATTATAAAGATCTTTGTCATTAAATCTTTAAAGAATATCTGAAGACTTTATTGATAAGGTATAGCTTAAGTTTTCCATATATTTGGCTTTGAAGCAACATGGTGATTATGTAAATCTTTTCATATTAGGACACATATTGCTATGTTACCTCTCAATTTTAGCCACTTCTACCTCAGCTGAAGATGTCTTTTTACTTGAAATGAACCAATCTTTTGACCTCTAAAGATATTTTTGAGTTCAAAACTGATTTTTCAACTGACTTTCCTCAAGGAATGGTTAGAACACAATGAAACTCCGCCCTCTAATGGGACTTATTCTGGCTTTCTTCCTCATTCCTGTATTTTACATTAAATATAAACTTTAGACTATGGGAGTGATCTATTTGAATGGCTTGGAATTATTCATATAAATGTAATGGGTGAAGCTCTCATTTAAAATCCTATTTGAATCTTCTTGAGATGTGTTTAAGAGGACTAATGACTGATTCCCTAAAGGCTATACTGTAGCCAGAACTGAGGAAAGCCTAATTCATTCAAAATTAATTGTTTTTGTTAACAGCCTCGCAAAATTAAACACTGTTTCGATCAGTGTTTTTCGGTTGGCTTCAATGACTCGATGATGATCAATTGAGTTTGAGCTGGTTGACCATCGCTGAAAGTTTCTCTTGACCAAAAATTAAAATTAAATCTTTTTAGATCAAACTTTTCATCCATCCATCCATCCATCCACGTCATCCCATCCATCAAATCCATCAAATCCATCAAATCCATCAAATCCATCAAGCTCAATCAATTTTTACAGGTGAGTAAATCTCATTGAGAGATTAGATTCAAAATAATCTATTGATCCTTTTTGGTTTTTGTTTTAATCTTAGTTTTGGATTCAAGATAAATGATATTTTGAAAATCTTTTGAATTCAAATGAAAAATCAATTAATTCAACAACAAGATCTTCATCATCTTCAACGTCTTAAATGTCTTAAAAAAATTCCTCTTCACTTTCAAATTTATCTCTATCAAATTATCATTTCATTATTCTTCAAAAAAAAAATTATTTCAAATTTAATCTTAATCTTATCATTCTCAAATTTATTGAAAGCTTCATTTCAACCTCAAAAACGCCATTATGATACTCATATTTATTACGTTATGGAAACTAAATCATCAAATTTAACTCACTCTCAAGCCTCTTTCTTTGCTCAGTCTTTAAATGCTCAATTGGTCGAAAGAGTGGGTGAATTAAAAGATTCTTGGCTAATTAACGCTCATAAAGATTTTGTAAATCAAGGATATCAACTTTACCTTCCTTCCTCAAATCTTGGTCATCAACCTTTAAACTCTAGAAATTTAATTCAGCGTGATTCAATCATCGAAAGATTTGAGTTAATCAAAAGATCCATAAATAATCCTCAGCTTCAATCCGAAATCTTAGAATTCGATCATCATCAAGCCTTTAAATCAAAGAGGTCTTTAAATTTATTACCTCCAAATCAAATCTCATTCTCTATCAAATCTTTAGATCGTCAAATATTACGACAACGTCATAAAAGAAACGTAATCTATGTTCCTTCAAAAGATGGTTCTCAACCTCAACCACTTGATCACTCTTCCTCAAATCTTCATACTCGTAATCCTACCTCTCTTTCTCTATCTCAATTAGCCGCTAAAAAGTTTAATATTCGCGACCCCCTTTGGCCAAAACAATGGCATCTTGTAAACGATGCCATCCCTCATCTTATGATTAACGTCACCGGCGTTTGGGATATGGGTATTACCGGCAAAAATATCTCTGTAGCTATTGTAGATGATGGTATAGATATGACTTCAGAAGATTTAAAACCAAACTTTGTATGTCTTCCATTCCTCCTCATTCCTTAATTTTCTTCTCTCTCTTTTTTTCATCAATTCAATCAAATCAGTTTGAGGCAGGCTCTTGGGATTACAACGATCACACTCCTTTACCAGAACCTCGTTTACCTGACGATTTGCATGGTACTAGATGCGCCGGAGAAATTGCCGCCATCAGAAATGATGTTTGCGGAGTCGGGGTGGCTTATGATGCTAAAGTCGCCGGAATTAGAATCTTATCCGCTACAATCAGTGACGCAGACGAAGCATCTGCATTAAATTATGCCTATCACGAAAATCACGTCTATAGTTGTAGTTGGGGCCCTCCTGATGACGGAAGAAGTATGGAAGCCCCTTCTCGATTGATTTTTAAGGCAATGTTAAATGGTATTCAAAATGGTAGAGATGGAAAGGGTAGTATCTTCGTCTTTGCCAGTGGAAACGGCGGTGCCGTTGATGATCAGTGTAACTTTGATGGTTATACAAATAGCATTTATTCAATCACTATCAGCGCCATCGATCGAAAAGCTCTTCATCCATATTATTCTGAGGTTTGCTCCGCAAATATGGTCGTAACCTTCTCATCTGGTAGTGGTGATAATATCGTAAGCATCACATTACAAACTATTTCATCTTTTTTCGCTTCCTACCTTCAGCTCATCTTTATGTTTCATCTTAGCATACAACCGATGTCGGTAAAAAAAAATGCACAGATCGTCATGGTGGTACTTCTGCTGCCGCACCACTCGGTGCAGCCATCTTTGCTCTGGTCCTTCAAGCTCGTCCCGAGTTAACTTGGCGTGACGTTCAATATTTGGCTGTTACTACCGCGACTCCTTTTAGCTTAGATGAAGATGATGAATGGCAAAAAACCGCTGCTGGAAGATGGTACAATCATAAATTTGGTTTTGGAAATTTAGATGCCTACAAGATCGTTCAAGCTGCTAAAACTTGGAAATTAGTCAAACCTCAAGCGTGGTGGACCAGTCCAAACGTCAATGCTCATAGTCAACCGGTTACTAAAGAAGGTGCTAACTCGACGATGGTTGTAAAACAATCTGATATTGATGGTGCAAATCTTGAAAACTTAGAACACATTACTGTGGCCGTAAATATCAACCATAACCGTAGGGGGAATGTTAGGGTAGAATTGACTAGCCCTCATGGTTCAGTCTCAATCCTGGCTACTCATCGAAGATTTGATGATGCCACAACTGGTTTTCCAGGTTGGGTCTTTATGTCTGTTAAACATTGGGGAGAGAATCCTGTGGGAAATTGGACTTTAACTGTAAAAGATCCTCATCAAGCTCCTGATACTAATGGTACATTTGAAGATTGGGCCATTGGTATGTGGGGAGAATGTAAAGATCCTTTGATCCAAAAATTGTTCAAGATGCCAGATGATGCTGAAATTATCCTCCCACCAAGTCCGCTCCCAGGAGTTGCTCTTGAGACAGTCATGCCAGGTTGGAAACCTCCCGAAACAGCAGCTTCTCCAGCTCCAACTGGTAATCCACCTCCGCTTGTATCAGAAATTGACATGGATTATAAAACTAAATCATTAGCTAGACCAACGGACCATCTACCAGCCGACCATGCTGGTAACTACAGCTCTCCAGATGTTCTTACCGGCCTTGGCGGTTTATCATCCTACTTGAGAGGTAAATCATCTTGGGTGTTTGTTGCCTTTGGAACCGTTGTTGTTTTAGGAGGTTGTCTATTTGGCTGGCTATTTATATTGCGAGGCCGAAGACGACGTGAACAAGAAGGCTTACACTCAAGGTTTAACGACCAAAATTCTCAAACCGTTGGTTTGCTTTCAGGCTCAACACGCAATGGTATGATTCAAAAAATGTTTAATATTGCCAGAGGTAAACGAAACGGATATGGTTTTGAGCCCGTGGCAGGTGAAGACGATTTACCTATGCGTTCGATGAATCAATCAGGAAGTTTCGCTAATCGATTGAGGGGCAGCTCTGGACAAAAGTTAAGAAAGGCTACTACGAAAGAGTTGTATGATGCATTTGGGGAAGGTGATAGTGATAGTGAAGAAGATCAAGATGAAGTAGATCATCAAGATAGGCGAGTTTTTAAAGATATTGAAGCAGATGATGAATATGTAGGTTTTTAACTTCTTGGTCACATTAACTCTATAATTGATACATTGGTTGTCTTCTTTTTGGAAACTAGATGGATTCCTTTCTAGAGGATGATTCAGAAGTTCAAACTGATTCCAAAAGTCAAGCTGAACAAAGGCAAGAAGAGTCAGAATAAATCAAAAATTAGAGACATTTAAAAAACTGAGAATGAGCAATTCTCAAAAGAAATAGATAAAGTTAAAAATCATTTCGTTATTTGTTTAAATTAAATGTAAAGAGGACAAGTAAGAAAAGTTTTTGTTTTTGCTCCAAAAAACAAAAAAAAAGTATGGTTTCCCTTTTTGAACGATTTAGCATAAAATATATTCAGGGTTTTTTGTAGCAAAAATAAGACCAAAAGACTTTTTCTGATAGTTGTAAATATGCAAAAAAGAAATAAACTGGAACAAAAACAAAAAGAGTTGAAAAGCAGGATATATATCATAATGAATTTTTCTTTTGTTTTTGTTTTTTCAAAAAGAAGGCAAATATTTTGCCGCAACAAATCGAAAATATATCGACACCACAATTCGCATACGTCGGCACAATCATATGAGGCAGACGTCCTCAAACCGACAAGATGCCGTTTTTGCTTTTCTCATCAAAAACTTTTATTTTTTTGTTTGCGGAGGGGAGGGCTCTTGGGTTTTAGGTTTTTTTTTATAGTTGTTCATCAGTTTCTTCTAAAACACTACGCAGAACTATACTTTTTTAAAATAAAAATGAAAGGGGAAACTTAATTTTTTTTCCGTTGAAAAATTTTCGTTTAATTATTTTGCTACCTACTATTAGACAAATGCCGGTCACTCAGTTGCAGCATTTTTTTCTTTAAATTTAAAATAAATTTTTACTTTAATCTCTTAATTGAATGGAGGATATTGTATAAGCTGAATGATGTATTATCTTTTGGTAAACATTATATTTCCTTATTCTCAAGAAAAAGAGAGCCTCCTCAAATCAATAATAATATTATTCTTATTTTATTGAAAAATGATATAATACAAAAAATATCATTTTAATAATTGAATGAAAATGTGACGTAAATAGATTTTTATTTACCTTTAGTTTTTTTTTGGGAAAGTATTAAACGCACGCTGTGCGTTTGCTAAATCGACGCCGATTGGCCCTTTTGGCCTTGAAAGTCATTTCAAAGCCAAAATGGCCTTTTTTTTGCTTTTGAGGTCGGTGATTTTTTTAATTTTCTTTTTGGAAGAAATTTTTTACGGGGCCATTTAACCAAAAAAATGGCCCCATAGAAAAATTTAGAATCCAAAGGGATGCATAAACCTCTCAAAGGAAAGGCCCTTCAAAAAGTGGGCCATCCATTTGTTTGGCCTTAATTTTTTGGGTCTCCTAATTTTTTTTTGAGGGGACTATTATTGGCCCCAAAAAGGGCAAAATGGGCCAACCATAAAAATGGCCCTGAAAGTTAAAAATTTTTAGGGAAGAGCTCATATTGACTCATCCAAGAAACCTTACCATATGAAAGAGGGTAATGGATTTGAATAGCCATAAAACTTTGGGCCTCCCAAAAAAGGATTTTTGGGGACTTTATAATAGCCCCAAAAGGTCAAAAATGAGACATTATGACCCCCTGAGGCCCCTTTTTGGCCATTTCAAGGCAAATAAGGGGATAATATTCTGTATTTGAGCTTATTTTCATTGTATTGGATGGCTACTTAATGTAATTAATTACATTGTCCCTTTCCATTTGTGGCCTCTATGAGCCTCCAGAAATGGGCTTTTGATAGTGCCAACTGGGCACAAAAATGGGAAGCAAGCCCATTTTAAGGAAAAAGAAAACATGTTTATATTTCAAAGAAGAAGCCATATATGTATATGTGCTGCCCAAAACAACAACTGCACCTATGGATTTGAATTTGTATTGAGAAATATTTTGTAAGTACAAGGATCAATGTTTTTGATAATCATTGGACCATGCCATAACTTCTGAAAGGGCATATTTCTTCCAATTAATGTTATTTTTTTTTGAATTTGAGTAGTTTTGAGGAGTAAAATCCAAAATAAAATATAAAAAGTTGAGAAAGTTAGGAATAAATTCTCTTATTTCAGAAAAGAAGAAAGATGAAGATAAAAATCAAACTTGAATTTAACTTAAGTATATAGATCCAAAATCATATGTTGTTATGTTTTTTTGAATTGAATTTAAGTTTGAAATAGATTATTTCTATATCATATAATTCAAATAAGAATTTTGATATTGTTTATTTATTTTAAGCTTATTTTGCAAACAAATTTCATTATTAATAACAAGGAAAAATCTCTTCTAAATTAAAGGGGCATGATATTTTGACACCTCCACCTTAAATGTATGCCCTATACCTACATATGAAAATTTGGTCTCAGATACACCTTCATTACTTTCATGGAGATCTTTTGCTAAAAAAACTCATCCTTGTGACTATCAAATCCACATCAAGTGGGTGGTTGATCTCAGACATGTTACCAAGAATTACACAATGCAAACAAAAAAATTATTTTCTATATACAAGTAATCTGTCTAAATTTTCAGAATGATCTTATTGATAAGGGATATACTCTTTTCCACTTTGATGCTGATTTATGTGAATGTGCCCCAGGAAGTTGTGGTGGAAATTCAGGAAGAGGTAATATTCCTATCTCATTTTTATTAAAAATAATTAGTATCCAATGATTCCAATTTATATGAACTAGGGTGATTGGGTGTAAAATTTAACCTTCACATGAGCTGCAGAGGATTGGAAGGAATGTCTTTGGTGGGAAGCTTTTCCAATCTGGATGGAAAAATATAAATGGGTGCTTATATGTATTTGCCAATATTGGTCCATGATTCCATTTACTTAACCAATTTTTCATTTTTGAAGTTTTTGTAGCTACCAGATTATATCTTATCTTATTAATTTCCACTTTTCCTCCAAAAATTTTGTTTTAATAATTACAATTTCTATAAATTTCTTCTATCAAATCTTGTCTTGATTCTCTCCAAATCTTTGGCTCTAATGGGCTTGCAAGTGAAAATATCTTTACCATTGCATGAAACCAACAATTACCATCTTCAGAAGGCTTCAAAGCCTTATCAATAAACTTTTGCATGAATTATGGCTTTATCTGATTAATATAGGTAGTGTGAGAAAACATGTGATTATTCAGTGATTCATTATCATACCAAAATTAATCCACTACTCACTGGTTCTTTCAAAACATTTGAGCTATTCTGGGGTATCAACTTTATTTAAAATTTTCCTATATAATTTAACAATTATCATTTTCATTTTTTCATAGTTTCATGATTTTGGATCATCTCTTTTCTCATGAATAAGCATTCTTTTTCCCTCAAATATTGAGCTTTGGGAAAAATAGGAGCTCTGTGCATCTTTTTAAGGAATACTATGTGGTTATTGAATATATTCTGCTTGATTTCAAACTTGGATGGAGAACTTTTGGTTAGACTTACCTTTTTCCTTTTCAGTGATGGCCTACAACATCAAATTGAAGAATTTTCAGGGTGACAAAGCTTAATGGTTGTATATTGAAAGCTTATTAACTCCTGAATTTGCATGACCAATTTTTTGTTTAATGGTACTTCAAGTTCATCAATTTGCTTTTCAATATTTTACATTTTTTTGTTTCAAATCTCACTGTGAACTAGAATAAATGACCTATTAAACACAATTATATCATGAATAAAATTTTAAATATTAAAAATAATATGGGAACTAAATAAAGAGGATTATAAATAAGATTCCACTTTGGATGAAAATCTTCACTTACAATTTATCTCTTAGTATTAATAAGCCTCTCAATTTCATGTGAGCAAGGAATACCCATCAAATTCAAGGGTGTCTTTGAGCATGGAATAAGATTTGATTGGTTTTTGAGATTTTGAGATTTTTCTTCAATAGATCTTATTTCTTTTATTGATATAGTACCAAGTAGCTGTTTAAAAAGTGGGAAACATTAGTCAATTTCCATACTATTTGTTTTCCCATATTATGGTGGATTTGGTATAATTGAATATCAAATTATGTTTTGAATTTTGGAATACTGTTGAAAGATCTCCCTTTGAATCAATAATGAATTATTATATGTAAAAGTTTTCCAATTCAAAACAAGAGATGGCTTTCTCAAGAAGTGAAAAATCTTTCCTTTAATGGGAGTAGGCTGGTTGATATATATGCCCATGAACCTAAGGATTTTTTTTACTTTTATTTGAATTTTTCAAGAAAATAATCATATTCATCTGCTGATTTAGAGATGATCAATTGAGTTCAGGTTGTCTGAAATTTCTTCAAATCATCCTATTTAAAATATTTGAAACAATTTTTTATAAGGATTTTTCTAATGAATCATATGAAAAAATTCTGTATTGATCTAGTAAAAACCAATTAAATGATCCAATTCAAGTATTAATGGCTTAAAAAAGAGTGTTTTAGTTCTCAAAGGGACCATATTATCTATCATCATTTTGATAATCCATGTAGCAGAGAGCTAATGAGAAGGTTTGACCAGTTGCAGTTTGGCCAGCCATATGAAGAATTGGCAAGTTGTACTTACACTTCCAATAAGTGGCATAAATAAAAAGTAAATGGTGTTTTATGTTTCCCAATTAAATTGAGGATGGTTGTGGAAAGAATAGGTTGGTAATCTTTAAACTTGTATTTATCTGATTATTATGGATCCAATTTCTCTCTCCCAGCATATTTCTGAGCTATTCCAGTTGGGATTTACCACTTATTTTCTTTATTGATACACATAATTTGTAGTTTTTAAGTTTTCTGCTTGTGGTAAAATTATTGAATTGGTCATAAAGCTGGCTTAAAATATTATTTTTCTGAAAAAATTTGACTTCATTAATCCTTCTACCTTGGCCTTTTATTTTTCATTAAGCCTGAAATGTATGGGATGTACTGATGGGGTTGTGAAGGGTGGATGATTATGGAGGATTTTGAGTAGGAATAAAGCACAATATAAATTTCTGTTTAGGAAAATTATTCAAAATATTTTAGAATGAATATCACCTTAGTTATAGGTATACAATAAAGGCTTACAATATATGAGATGACTTACTGGGAGAAGGAATAGACCCTCTGAGCCTAAGCTTTAATCCACATTTCTTTGTTTCTAACCTCCTCTTTGAAGGTCCTTTAAGGCTTCTATTCTCACTATAATTCTTACATTCCAAGTAAAAATTCTTCCCTTGGTGAACATCATTATTTATCAATGCCTAATCATGATTTTTAGCCCACTGTTGTGTAAATGTGATTAGGTTATCTAAATAATTGAAAAAGTAAAGTGGAGGTGTCTCTAATGGAAATATAGAGTGATTTATATAAGGAAAAAAGTATTGCATCAATGGAAATTTATGAAAGCTGAAATATGGTGGAGTGTTCATATTTATCTGGTTCAGTAATGAGGGGGAATTTTTCATGATGATCCACAAAGACTGGATTTTAATATAAATTGGCATAATTAGAGGATTTTATTGTATTAATATTAATTTTGTATTGAATTGTCGGAGATTTGTCTAGATTAAAAGCTTTAATGGGTTGTGATGATGCCATAGTAGAGGTCAAAAATCAAGGTGGTGGAATTTTGTGGGATTTTAATTTTTTCCTGGGAATTTATTTAGTATTTTGAGAAGGATTTGAGAGCTCTTATGTGTTGAAATGGTCTGAATTAGTATCAACTTGGGAGTAATAAGGCCCAAAATAAAAAATTGGCCACATAAGGAGGTTGATGAGGCTACTGTTTGGAAGAATTAAGGTCTTGAACAAATAAATATCCAATAAATGGTATATTTTTTTGTAAAATATAAATTGATATTAAGACATTTAGGTTCAAAGAGTAATGGATTTATATATATTTTTAAAAAGAGGAGGATCTTGTACATTTATTCAGGGTGATATTGGTTACTTATTTTTATAGTCAAAAAAAATTATAATGGAAATTTCTAGAGAATTATGATTATTCCTATGAGTCACATGAATAATTGTTGAGGCTTTTTAGCTCAAAAAAGCTCTGAATAGCCAAATGGGATCATACTAAAATGGATTGTGAGATGAAGCTCTATCCTAAGAAGGAAATTTTGTAAGTTCAATTGTTTTGAAAAATGAAAAGAAAATTGATCACCAATTCCAAAAAAACTTTGAAGAATGTGTCATTATTCAGTTCCTTGTATAAATTGATCAAGTTTATTTTTTATCAATGTGGAAACTACAAACAGGAACTTGACTCTTGGTTACCAGTGTTCAGCTTGAGCCTAATCACAGCTTTGTTTGGGTTCAAGCTTCAAGGGAAAATAGAAACTTTTATATGTTTAGTTATTTTCAGAAATATTTTTTATTATGTATACATATATTAACTTGAAGCTTGCAGAGAAAAAATTCAATAAGCACATGCTGACCATAATTTTTATCCTCATTTATTATATAAAAAGGGAGCTCTTTTGACTTTATGGATTGAAACTACAGCCCTATGTTATATTATAGTTTCATGAACTCTTCATTCATCAGAATATTTTGTTTTTAAGAACATCTATAATCTTTCTCCATATAGAAACCAATATTAACATCTCCAATTTGGGTCCTAATGGGAAAATACGTGAGCCTTAAGTTGTTGATATGGAGTGCTCAGAAAATGAAAATATTATTTCCATTAGTAAAGTAATACCAAATGAACCTAAAAATTTTTATAAAGGTATGTGGTTTGAATTTAATTGATTTTTAACTAAATACATCTTATCAGATTCTCAATTAATAAGAAATAATGTGCTAGAGAAATATAGAGGCACCCCATTCTGACTGGGGTTCTGCCACCCAAATCTCAAATTAAGTTCTTTTTTGGGTCTAAAATAGAAGTAATCACAAATGAACAGCTCTTGAATAACTTATCACAAATATCCTCAAGATTAGAAGGCATGTCAAACGATGTGCATATTCCTCAATATGTACAAGAAAAGCTTCAAGAGGCCAGAAACATACTGTTGCTGATATTTATTGTATGTATAATAATATCAATCTCTCAAATATGTAAATCGCCACCCTTATAGATTGGGATTATAGGGTTAGGAGTAATCTCAGGATAAACAATACCTCCTTGATTGCATTTTAGAGCTGGTACAATGAAAAATCTTTCTTCCAAAAGGAAGTTCAAAACTTCAAGTAATGAAAGGGAAATAGAAAATTCAGAAAAGCTCTCAATTGGTCCCTGAAGCTAATAATGTGGAATCAGGGTCTTTTTCTCCTTATAATATTTTATAGAATAAAGTACCTCAAAATAATACATCAAGTGCTAACCAAAATAAAAATTCAGAGGTTAGAAATGTCACCAATAATCTTGAAAGTATTCCACAAAGTCAAAATGTTGGGGGTAAGGAAGAATAAAACCCTCCCAAGAGAAATATAAGTACAGATACTCAAAGCTCAGTGACTAGGATGAAATTGTACCAACCCAAACAAATAATGACAAATAATTAGATTCTTGGGTCTTTTCAAAACACTTTAATCCCTGCATAAAAATAATATTGAAAAATGAAAATCAATTTCATTACATTCTAATTCCATATAATTTATGCAAAAGGGAAGATTTAATCAAATTTTATTCACTCATTCAAACTAACTTAATACAATGTCTACCACTTGTACAAAAGGATGGATTCACAACAAAGCTTCCATGTGTTATTTGATACATTAGTGGTAGGGATATTAGAATGAAATGATGGCTTGAAGAGGTCCAGAGGGAGGGTAAGTAAGATTCCAGAAAGTATAAACATTAGTCTTCTAGCTAATGTCTCATGAATTTAAATTAATGAAACCAAAGAGGATAATTAAATCTCTTTTGGTATGAGTATCAATGAAACTACCTCCTGAAAACCAGCTGTTGATATGCTCTTGGCTTATGCTATGTATAAGATGAGGCAATGCTTTGAAAATTCATGAAAAACCATTTCCTAATAAATCTATCTAAAGCTATAAGTACCAATGGAAAAAAGTATAATATACAATAAAGCTGAAAAAAATTCTGACTTCATATTTTAAATTTAAAACTTGACTTACAGTACATTTTTGATGATTTAACATGAAACATTGAATCTTCAGAAATTCGCAAAAAATAAAGCCTGTGATGAAATTTACAACATTGATAAATTTTATAATTCAATTCTTTTTTTGGAATAACAGAAAATTTACAGTACTAACTGCTTCATTTATTAACCATGAATAGGTTGGTTTCCATGTAATATGACTTAATTAAGTAATTGTCATAATTTTATGTGGTTACAAGTGATGTACTCAATGAACCAAAAAAGGTAACCAGGTTTTTATTTTACTTTGTGGAATGCCTATGTGAGATTTTTAAGACTTAAAAGAAGCCTAGTATTACTGTTTTTCAATAAACTCAAGAATCCTTCAGTTAAATAATGATATACTTAATACCACCAAGTAAGTATTAATCATTAGATCTTTCTACATCATCCAGAATATTCAAGTGATTAATTTTGCAATTCAATTTTTGTGACCTCCAGATGAAAACCAAAAAATTGAAAAAGAAGTTATGTGAATGATCCATAATTGAACTCAAATTTTTGTACCTCTAACTTGAATCTGTAGAATGTAAAAAATTCAATTTAAACTATTGGAATAATCCATTTTCAAAATGAAATATACATATGAATCAAACTAGCCAAATTGGAATGTTGATATTTTTTGAAACTAAATATCAACAAATAATTTTTATGCTAAGAATTTGGAGTGAATTCATATAAGTATATTGTGAACCAGATTTCAAATACAAAAATAAAATGAACCAAAATTTAATAAAATTCATTCAAGTTGATTCAACACAATGGAAATTACTGGAGCTGCATCCAGATTAATTAGAAGTAGTAAAAGTTGGATAAATCCTATTAAAATTCATTAAGAATAAGGAAAATGAAAGACATAAATTAAAATGAAATAAAATGACATAAAACTAATTAAAATTATTTGAAATTAATTCAAATCAATGGAAATTACATAGAATTAATTGAAGTGGAATAATGAAATGTGGATTTTGTTATATTGGATTGGAATTGATTAGTAATTAGATTTAATATAAATTTCATGGAAAAGAAATAGAAATACTTTTGATTAATTGAAATTGAATTTAATTTATCAAATTTAACTAAGATGAATGAAAATGAATTATAATCCATTCAAAGAAAATTTAAGATGAATTTAATTTTAGTTAAT
Source organism: Austropuccinia psidii (assembly GCA_023105745.1). Classification (NCBI taxonomy): domain Eukaryota; kingdom Fungi; phylum Basidiomycota; class Pucciniomycetes; order Pucciniales; family Sphaerophragmiaceae; genus Austropuccinia; species Austropuccinia psidii. The sequence continues at coordinate 35,112,037 of JALGQZ010000008.1, forward strand.
TCTCATTAAAATTAATGAAAATTAATTAAAATTTCATAAAAGTTGATTGGGAGTCCCCTAGGCACCCATTTGAATATTGACTCCATAGGTTCTGATGGCTCTTTGCGATTGTTTGCCACTGTCCTTTTCAGCTTTGGATATCTCTTTTTCAACTCTTTGCATGAAGCCTGTTGCCTTTTTTTATGAAAAATTCAAATGTTTGATTAAATAAATCTTTTTCTTGCTATCGTACTCATTGTCACTATGCGCATCTGTTTTTGCTAAAATCTTCAAGTATTGTTTGGGGAACCCATGAGACACCCCAAAATGATAACGAGTATCTCTCAACTGTCAAACAAACAATATTAACAAGGCGTGAAATTATGTGAAATTCATACTACCTTATCAACTTACTCTTTTTCTAGCTCGCAAGATTGCTTTCCTTTCTTCATCTTTCTCAAACCTTCCAGTTTTGATTACCTCTCTTCTAAACCTTTGAGCCATGACCCAATGAACATAGTGGCTGTAAGATGCTTCAAGTAGATGAATACTGTTCAAAAACTTGAGCTTAATATTAATGTATTCATAGGCTCCTGAAACAGCTATTTGACAAAACATTTGGATTGCACTAATCCGACACACCTCATTAAAGAGCGTATCACTTGCATCATTCAAGTCAGGGGCCCATTGGCCTATGCCAAGTTTTGCAAGCAACATTTGAATATATCAAATATAAAATTCTTTCATGTTGATGATTCCTTGCGCCACTTTCTTCCTACCAGCTGTGGCACCTCTAAGTGTAATTATTTCGGATTCTGGAAGCAATGGCATTGTTGTACTGCTTTCAATGACATTCTTGATTACTTCAGCAAAGGAAAACTTTTGATTGAAATCTCTGAGTAAGTCATAATTAGGAGAAATGGGGACCAATTTTTGGTATATAAGGCCCCACAGTAACTTTATATGGACATAGAATGCCTCCTATCAGACCCAAAAATATCATTAGGCGGCTGAAACGTAATGCTCTGTTAAAAAACTCATCAGAAACTGACCTTGGTCTTGATAAGCGCTTCTGAAACTTCAGCCATCTGAAGTTGATTTGGATGACGTCTAGGTGTGGTGGCTGGCAAAGGTGTAGCAACGGGTTAATTTTTTAGATTTCTTTCCCAAATTTTCTTTCTTGGTTGGTTTAGTTTGTAGCTCAAAGTCCAGTATTTTAGCTAATAAGGATTTAAAGGCTTTTTCTCTACTTTCAAGTTGAAGCTGAAGATCAGTAATTTGTTGAGATTGAGACTTCTTTTGCAAAGGTGTGTTTTGTGAGCAACATCTATTTCTTGTGGGATTCATAGAAAAATTTCAGTAAAACAGCAATATAGATATAAAGAAATGTGTGGTTATCTAGGGAAACAAAGTAGAGAAAGAGAGGAATCTGAATTAGAAGCAATGTGGAAGCAAAGACATTATTTATAAGATGTAAAAGAAGCGATAGTCATAGGAAAATAAAAAGATAATAAACAGTAAGATTAAAAATTGCACAGGCCAAGTAAATGATCAAAAATATGAAATGTGTGTTGATTGGCATGGAGGTTGGTGAAGTTGGTGAGAAAAGGAGTGAAGCAGACAAATTCATGTATTTAAATGTTGGTGAGGACCTTGGACTGTGTATTAAGAATCCATGGAAGTGCCATTCAACAAACAAATAAGCGGGAATTAGTAAAAAGTCTACTACAGAATGATTGAAAGGTGTAATAACACCATCAATGAAAAAAGGAAAACATAGGGCACATTTTTTGATGAACCAAACAGAAAATACTGTGCATTGGTACAATTTCAGCCAAGAAAAAATTATATGCCTGTGAAAAGTTTTAGAAATAAGTAAATTTTCACATACTGAAAGAATAATTGAGAAATAAAATTTGGCTTAACTTCGTCCAAAAATTGATGGCCAAAATAAAGGTGGTTTTGTGCTTTGTGATGTTGATCATAGCGGTTGAGAAAGTGGGTTTTTCTTTTTAAATTGAAATGTATTTTAAATTTGACCATTTCCTTTTTGAATTAGGTTCAGGGTTTTGTTTGTGCTTTTCTTTTGATTGAACCGTCTTAGTGTGCCATTTCCCGGTAAAGTCGTCCTTGCAATATTTTTCTTCACATTACCTTATCTTTTGTTTCAAGAAATTAATTTCTTTGGGTGTGCTTCTACCTTTGGTGGTTTGTTTTGACTTCACTGTTCTTCCTTTGAACGTTGATTTCTTCCGCCTTCTTTAGGTAATTTTTCATGTATTTGAATCTCCTTGTTTCTTCTACAAATGTCATGATGTGGGGTAAAGCTGCTGGAATGTCAGGAATTTCTAGTTTTCCCTCCTTATAACGCAAAAGCAAAACTTTTAACAGGCATGAGAGACAAAAAGATTACTTCAGCACAACGCAGTCCGCGGTAAGTCACCCATTTCACTGTAGTGGTAGTGGTTAGTGATTCTGGGTCGCTGCCAACTTTCACCAAGGTCCTGGGTTCAAGTCCTGCCTCTGAAAGAAGTTTTATGAAGCTACAATCATGCTGGCATTACATTCATCACTCTGTGAGGGGTGTGCTGTACTGATGGCCTAGTATCTGTTGAGTTATGGTGATCTGTTAAGACTGATTGAATGATATTCTGTCTATATTTGGGGAGCCCACACCCTCTTTCATATCTATGATTACTGTGTTCAATTTGAATTTCTGAGTTGGATGTATGGGAGTATGTGGAAGAGTTGCTAAACCAAATAATCTTGGGCTAATGTTATTCAATAAACCTCTGTGTGTGATGTTTTGTTTTGTTCATTGTGCCATAAATTGAAATACTTTTCTGATTTACCAATATATATATGACTGTGAGTAATAATTTTGATATTCCAGTGTCTTCTTTTACTGTATCTGAGCATCTTTTCTTGTTTGGTTACTTGTTTTTGCCTATTGAGATACTGTTTTCTTTCTTTTTCTGAATTCAATTGACCAAATTATGACTGGAAGTCATAACTTTGATGTTTTGAAATTCCTGAATCTTCCTTTTCTTGTTTTTTTCCATATTTCTTTCTTCCTATTTTCAAGGACATAATTATGACCAGTGGTAATAATTTTGACATTTGAAGCCATCTGTATCTTCTTTTTCTATATATGAACACCCTTGATTGTTTGGGTTTTTCAAAACAAAGGAAAAACATGAATAAAGGCCTATGGGCCAGCACTTTCCCAAGCTTGGGCAATTTTTTAGTATGAGGTGGCATAAGAACAGATAAAAACCCCTGCTTTTCTTTTTTTTGAATTGAGATACTTGTAAATTGAAAAAAACTTTCAAAGACTTCTAAATTTAAAATATCATCTTGAAACTGCTATATAGCCTAAAATGTTTGTTCATTTGGTTTTTTATCTTTTATTCTTTTTTTCTTTCTCTTTTCCTGGGATCTTTGAAATTAATAGCTATTAAAGCTTTTTTTATAGTTTGTGAATAATATTCTTCTTAATCCTTTCTAAAATCTGCTTCTTGAGTCTTGATATGAATCTGCTTTTTTCTTCTTTGATTTTTTTACAAATAATTCTTCCCAGAAAAATTTGAGATCATCCATATTGATATTATAGTTATGTGCCTTAAGACTGATAATTCCAGGTACAAACACCTCTTCCCATAAAACATCCCAATTGGCCTTTCCAATTACATAATTTCCATGCTTCCATAAGAGTATTCCTTCTGGTATGTCCAATAAATCCAAATACAGTCCTCTTGAGGCTTCCAAATCCCCAAAATATTTTTTCCCCCTCCATTCTGCATCTGTTAATGTATTCTCTTCCAAATATATGCTTCCTGAATTCCCTTTGATACCATCATATGTAAGTAATTTCAAAAATTCCAGTATTGAAAGAGAGAATCATGAAAGCTCTTTCCAGTCTTTAGATTCTTGAATGTGCTGAAGTGGTTCTGGAAAATTGAACAATTCTTCAAATTCTAAGTATGGAATCAATATCTGAAATAAATCCTCTCCTTCTTCAAAAAATGTATTTCCACAGTAATTGACTTCTTCTATATTCTCTACAATTTTGCAATTTCTGTCTGTCCATAATTGTTCATTCCAATCAAGATTCCATTGCAATTCACTTTCATGTTTAGGTTTGGCATCCATGGCTTTCTAGGTACTTTTTGAGCTTTGGTGAGATTATTGAGCTTCAAGATAAAATAATAATTTCTCTTCGATAAGACAGGAAGTCACTTCCACTGAAAGATGAGATTATTCTAGATCAAGGTTTTTCTTTGGCTTTCTATGAATAAATTTAAATTAATCTTTGATAAGGCAGGGGGGCACTGCCCTGAATTATGAGAGTGTTTAAACAACATTTTTTTATTTGTTTGAATGATTTAAAATTCCTCTTTGATAAGTCAGGAAGTCACTTCCCTGATACTGATACAGATAAGAAAAGTTTTTTTGAAGTGATTTTTTATTATTTTACTATTTTTATGGTTTTTTCTTTGATTGGTGATTGGAACTGGATTACTTCAGCTATTATTGAGAAATCTTTAACCTTCTGTTGTGAATTACTGAAAGGAATATTTCTTTCAATATCTCTCCAAATATCTTGTTTCTTTGTCTTCTTTATGTATCTCCTTCCAATTCTAAAAAAACCTTTTACTTCATTAATAAACACATACCCAAAATCACACCAGTAAAGGGTTCCTCCCAAGATTTCCAAACCACCTAGGTTCAAGTTTTCTTGAGCCCATAAGATTTTGTGATACAGTCATTCTGTTTTAATTTGATAATATCCATGAGGATTCTTCCAGAAAGGATTATGTAAATTTCCTCTGATTCCAATAGTGGTTAGTAATTGAAAAAAAGCAAAATTTTTAAGATTGGATCCAACTATTTTTGAAAGATATTTTTTTTGAATTATTGGTGAATTGAGCTCATAATCATACAATTCTTCAAAGGTTATCATTGGAAGTATTACATAATATTCCTCTCTCTCATACTCTGGTATGTCTTCCTGTATGCCATTTTGAGTCTGGGAGTCATTTGTTAATCTGGCTGTAACTTCTGGATTTTGCTTACATGAATTAGTTGAGCTTTAAAGTGAAATATTTGCCCATAGGCATCATGAAATTCTTGTTGAGGGAGCTCTAGAATGGTAAGTCCAGCTAGCCTTTGTGTATTTTCTGATAACTCTCCTTCTTCTAGGTCTTCAAATATTCTTCCCTGTTTACATTTATCTTCCCAATTTTCATTATTTTGTTGATATTAATTGAAGTCATCTTCTTATTCTACCAATTTTTCTTCCTCTGTATCTTTTCCATTCTTCTTTTTAATCCTCTTGTTCATGTTTCTATCTTCAACTTGATCTATTCCATCTTGAGTGATCTTTGCATTTTCATTTTCCAGATCCTTAATATTTCTTTTTGTCAATGGTCTTATTGTATCATCCTTTGTTTCTTTGTTTCTTACATCTTTTTCAATATTAACAATGGACCTGTCTTCCCTTGAAATAAGTTGAAATAATCCTCCACAATTGCTGAGGAATTTGATTCAAGTGGCTTGGGATCAATTTTACACTTCTTCTGTGGGCTTTCTCCTTCATCTGTTTCATTTATTCCACTTAGCTCAAGTGCTAGCCAGTTCTCTGGGTCTTCTATGGCCATGTCCAAATTTCTTCTCATCTTATTCAGTCCCTCTTTGATTTTTCTATTGCTTCACTATCTTCTTCTGGATCCTTCCCTTTGTATTTTATATAATTTTCAGGTGGAATACTGTTTTTAGATGATGATAATATTTTAGTATTTTCTTCAACTATTTTTTGCTTAAAGTTTTCAAATACTAAGAAGGCCATGTAAATTTCTTCTTCATTACCAAAAGTGACTTTGAGATTTTTAATTTGGCCAATTTACTCCAAAGACTTATCTGTTTCTTTTTCTTTAAAAGGGCTGATTTGTAATTCTGCTTTAATGGCTATTTCCTGAGCTATAATATTGAAATCATTTTTTGAACCCAAAAAAGCTGAGAAGGGTATTTGTTTTTGTCCAAGAAATATCTTTTTCAGTTTTGTTGAAGATTGAATTTCTTTTTCCTCTGTTTCTTTTGTTTTGGATGATTCTTTTTGATCCATTAACCATTTTCTGTTTTCTGAAGAGGCACAAATCTACATTCCTCCTGGTGGAGAAATTTTCCAACCCATGGCTTGAGGGTTACATATTGGTGAAAATAATTGTCTTCCATCTTCCTCTGGATAAACAAATTTTTCCCCTTGCTTGTGTGAAGATTTTAATTTAACATTATTATCTGCTAAAAATGGTCTTCCTAGTATGGTGTGTACAGCTCCTTTTGCTATTAATAAATGAATTTATTTTTCTTCTCCTGTTATCATAGTAATTGGTGTAAATTCTGAGGGTCCAACCAAAGGTGTTGTATGTCCACAAATTTCCTTGTATGCCTAAGGCCAACATTTATTTGAAGATTTTAATTTTCTGGCGATATTTGAGGAGGTTTCTAGTTTCCCCATTGTTCTATTTGAGCTATAGATTTTACCTTCTCAACTTTTCTTTCCTCAATTACTGTTTTTTCTTGCTTCTTTGAGGGTGGATTTGATTTTTTCATTGTTTTCTTTGTAAGCTCTTCCTGTTCTTTAGAAAAATGGGTAACAAATTTCTTTTCAGATGTAGGGCCTTCTGTGGGTACTCTTTGAAAATCTGGAAAAAGATATGTTCCTCCACACTTCAAGACAGCTCTTTCCTCCAAGTCTTATGCAAGATTATTACATCTTATTTCAAAATTTCCTTCTTCTAAGAAGTAATAATGCTTCAGTGGCTGTCTTGGAGTCATTTGAGTGGGGACATATGGTTGATAACTTGAATACATGGGTGGTAAAAGATATATTGGCCTGAATGGTTGTGAGTTTTTCATAATTTTCTGACCTTGATTATTGATTTCTTGTGTCTTCTTTGGAGATTGAACCACTTCTGAAAAATGTTTGAGCTCCTTCAATCCTTCCTTAACTGATTTTCCTTCCCAATATCCTTTGATTGATGTTCTTGTGGCTGAGGATTCTTTCATTTTTTGGGTACAATCTTTCATTTTCTTCATGAATTCTTCACAGCTTTCCTCTTCAAACCTATCTTTCTTTTCTTGGGACTTTTCTTGTTAAAATTCCTTCTGTTTAATTAAGACTTTGGATTCCAAATCTGTTCAATATATAACCTCAAGATTTCCAAACTTGGAATGATATAACCACCATCAACAGCTTGCACCATGGACTTATCTTTTATAATTCCTTTCCAACTTGATTCTTGAACACTTGAGGAAAGACTAGCCAAAATTTCCTGGTTGTGATTAATATCTCCTTGTATATAGTGATACCCCTTGAGATAACTAATAATGGAGTCATATTCCCCCATGAACGTTTTATGTTGTGTCATATTTCTGATTTCTCCTTCTTGTTGAATCTTTGTAAATAATTGAGTAATGAAGAAAATATTATATCTTCTTTCAGGTGACACTGCTCCCCATCTTCTCTTCATATCCAACTTTGATTGCTCCCAATACCCAGTTTCATATCCAGGAATTCCTTTTATGTGGTAGCTAATATCTTTGTCTTTAGTCCAAAAGGATATTTGTCTTTCTATATCCCTGCCTTTTTATCCTTATATTTTTGCTATATTTTCCACACTTTCAATAAATCATTTTACTTCCTTTCCATAAAACCATAAACTATAGTCTTTTGGCATAATCTTGACAATTGGTGTATTATTTATTGGTATTTCCTGTTGTAATGGGCTTAAATCCTGTGCATGAATATTAACCCTCTTTGGTAATGTATTTGGTTTCTGTTCAGTAAATGTTGTTGATGAGGCCATAGGCCTTGAAAATGGTTATGGTGGCCCTTGTTGTCTAAGGATTCTTGGCATGGTCATAGTTTCTTCCATTGGGCTGTTTTATGCAGTAAAACCTGATTATTTTCCTTTTCCTTCTTTTTTGAGAATATAAATTAATTCTTTATTAATTTCAAAATTCTTTTGATTAAGTCTTTCTGCTTCTGACATATCTTCTTGTCCCTTCATGGTTTCTTCATTCATATTTTCTTCCTTGAATTCATCAGTATTATATAGTATCTTTAATGACAATGCTGAATCCATATTGATTCACTTTTCTTTTGAATCTAAAATAGTTCCTTGAGTAATTTTTGAAAATAATCTGTAACTATTTTATGGTATTTCTTCTTGATTCTGGGTGTACCAACTGGTATACTATAATCTATAGGTTATTCTTCTCCAAGTGGTGTCTCTCCTCTTTTTAGATAATAAGAATGAAATTCATTTATTGAAGAGCTTGATGGTGGTGATGATTTGGAATTTGGTGGCCTTTCTGATTCCAAATTGAATTGATAGGCTTTTAAGATTTTTGATTGATAAAAGGATTTTTCATGGATTGAATTTGATTTTTTTTGATAATTGACATACTATTGATGGTTGCAGATGCATGCCACTTTTGGGACACCAGATGTGGGAACTCCTTTTGGTGTGGGATGAAATAAGGCAGTACCTTGAGGGGGGAATTATTGGTAAGTCTGTTTTAAATTTTAGAATTTTCCAGTAGCTATGGGTTCTAAGGTTTATTAGCTTCCACTCTAAACAATACTTCATAGTAAGCCTACAGAGAATCACAAAATAAAATAAGGTTTGCGGCTTTAGCAGATAGAGAAGACTTATCAGCAGTCTCCAAGTCAGACCTGTAAATAACACTACAGTCAAAACTCTGATTTAAAACTAAAATTGTTGATAAAATAAAGACTAAGTCTTTCTGTTATTTAAATAATACTGATAAGAATATATATATTTTTCATGGCTTTATGTTGATTATAATAATTTTTCTTAATATTAATACTAATAATGAAAGTACTTTATTTGATCGTCTTGATATTTCTTCAATAATTTTTCAATACTTACTTTATATCACTACTTCTTTTCTTTTAATAATACTAAGCTTTAACTATGGTTATACTACTATTATTCAACAATAATCAGTTACTGAGCAAGGCTCCTGAGCTTTTCACTATGTTTACACTACTACTCTTCAAAAATAATAAGCTACTGAGAAAGGCTACTGAGTTTTTCACAACTAAAACACTACTACTACTCTAGATATTCTGTTAGCTCAGGAATGGTTGTGATCCTCAATAGTGGGAGCTTTTTCCATGATGATTGAAAAAATGAGGGATAGAAGACCTCTATTTATACCTCTTGGGCCTCAATAGAGCTTCTCAAAACAGGGTACTTAGAAAAATCATAGTTGAGAGGTTTTAGCTTGTGAGAAGTGTAGTTTTGGTGTAGCAATGTGTTTTCTGAAAAAATCATGCTGGTGGTGTTTTTTCTTATCAAAATCATGTAATGTCTTTGAGACAATTTTTCTGGTGAGGTTTTCATTTTTGCAAAGAAAGTGGAGAAAATACAGCTTCTGACAATTGAAACTTCTTCTAGTCATATGATATTTTTGAAATAATTTGGCTGGTGAAATTTTTATTCTTGGTGAATTTGTTACATGTTTGCTGAGATAATTATGCTGGTGGTTCTTTTTCTTATCAAAATCTGGTGATGTGTTTGAGATAATTTGGCTGGTGAGATTTTATTTTTTTGCCAAGAAAGTGGTGAAAATACAGCTCCTAGAAATTTATTTTTATTCTAGTCATATGATATATTTGAGAGAGTTATGCTGGTAACATTCTTTCTTTTTGGTGACTTTTTTATGAGTTTGCTGAGAGAATTATGCTGGTAGTTCTTTTTCTTATCAAAATAATGTTATGTCTTTGAGATAATCTGGCTGGTGAAATTTCATTTTTTCCAAGAAAGTGGAGAAAATACAGCTCCCAAAAATTGAACTTCTAGTCATATGATATATTTGCGAGAATTATGCTGGTGGTTCTGTCTCTTATCAAAATTATGTGCTTTCCTTGAGATAATTTGGCTGGTGATATCTTATTTTTTGCCAAGAAAGTGGAGAAAATACATCTCCTTACAATTGATATTTCTTCTATTCATATGATATCTTTGAGAGAATTTGGCTAGTGAAATTTTCTTGAAGGTGGTGAAAGTATTTTTTTATATTTTCCCGCATTTAATGAATTACTAATTTTAACTTTTATATTCAGTATTGAGGAGAATTTTCTGGTGGTTTTGTTTTACAATTGTATCATTTCATATGGATATTGACTCATTTCAATCAAGTTTGACGTATGTTATTATTAAGAAAACCTTTGATATTGGAAAATATATTGTAATTTCATGCATAGGCTTGAGGTATTTTCTCTTCCAATTGAATCAAGGTGGGGAAAATACAGCTTTGATGCTGTGGTCTGTCTCCATATATATGTATTTATAATAACTCCTTTGAATTGCATAATTTGTTATTGATGGTGCAGCAAGGTGGAAAAAGTTTGTGATAATATACTATTTAAGTTAAAATTCTTCTGCATAAAACTGCATTATTGAGTATTTTCACATATTTTTGGGGATAAATATTGCCGATTATGGAAAAACCATGTGATTTTGTACTGTTTTGATAAGATCCTGAGGCTGTGTATTGTATATGTCTGTGTGAAATGTGTATTTGTAATATTTAATTATGTTTTGAATAATTTTTTTTCTTTTGTCTTATTGGAAAGCTTGAAACTGGTATACTTGGTATGGAATACCACAACAGGCTCACAGCTAGGAACCTTGCCAACCACCCTACTCCTATTTTACCCACATTTGTGTCTCTTTTCAGATGAAGGAGCCCAATATTTTACCTATCCAGCCTGGGAGGAAGGATTATAAACTTGCATCTAAGACTGAATATTTATCAAATAAAAAACTTATATACTTACCACCCCAAAAAAATCTTTCTTAAGTTTAAATCCAATGTCAGTATCAAACACCTCAATTTTTAGCCTTAATTCAGGTTTAATTAATAATAAATGTCCAAATAACAAGCTCCTTGACCTCAACCAAATTCAAAATAAAGATCATCAACTACAAAAATTTCAACCCATTAAAGCAAATTCAAACAATCATAAACAATTTCCCTAAACGAATTCATTATCATTAACCTACGCTGTTCAATCTGATTAGCATAAAAATGAATTTTTAGTTTGCATTAGGTTCTCAATTTTAATTTTTTTCCAATTTGAAATAACATTAAGCTAATCCCTTGATTCCTAGGATAATAATAACTAGACTCAAACCAGTCTTCATATTACATTATACAATATTGAATTTGATACCCCAACCAAGATCTATTGATAAAGTCTTTGATTTAATTAGCTCCAATACATAGAGAGAATAATTAATAATAGTATATTATCTTGATATTTAGAATCAAGGAACTTTTATCCAACATTTCAACTCCAAACAGTCAAAATTGATCAACAATATATTCTAATAATAAAGGTAGAATTTGTGTTGGTTGAATTAAAGAAGAAGCTGTATAAGATCCAATTCGATATTTTGAAACTATTTCTAGAGGGGAAAAGTACAATATGATTGGTAAAACCAATTGGAATTGACATAGATCAAGAATTCAAAGAGAATTCATCATGGTAAATAATTTTGGCTCTGGACTCTAATAAGAAATTTGAAAATTCCATCTCAAACTTAATTGTTGTTGATTTTTGTTTCTCAATAATACTGTAGAATCTTGTGCAAAATATTTTTCATCTCCTTTTAATTTCAGTCTTACTCTGATATTTAAGTGTAACTTAATCAATCTTTCTGAAACTGAATCAGCTATCTCATCTTTAGAGTTTCAAAACAAGGCACATTCATTAACTACTCCCTTTTTGGCCTTATCAAATCTCATTTAAAAATTATCTAAAACCAAACTCCATATGCCTTATTGCAATAGCAAACTGACTAGGCTTTTAGAAACCAACCTCAGTTGAAATGCTAAGTTTCCTGTTATTTGTACTATATCAACTGGAAATGGTTGGGTTTTAGAGACCCTAAGCACACTTTGGTCAGTTAAATTATAATTGAAAATCCATCCAACAGTTTAATATTATATCTTTTTTCTTTTTGTGCAAAGATGGACATCACAAAAGCTGAGAGCAGAACCTTAAGTAATCTGTTGGATACATTATACTGGAAAAAATGAGTCATTTTTAATCTCCATTTCCCTCTTGAATAGGTTACTAATGCTAAATATTCACTTTTACAATCCTGCCAACCCAGAATTATGTCCCTGAAAGCTCAGCTTCAACAAAATACTCATGCTCTTTTCATATCCACCACTTCTACTCCTTCCCTTGCAGAGGCCAATTCCAAACAATTTAAAGCATAATAACAACTTCCTGTGAAAAGGCTCAAGTGTATCAGATTACAAGAACAAATTGATTTTTTGAATATTTGAATTTTTATCACTCAGACAATTTAGTAAAACACCTGTTGAGGTAGTAATGCTCATGCCTTTACCAGATGGATCATCAGTGGTCACAAGCATTGATGGCCCAAACTGGTTAAAAATTGATTTAGTACCTTTGGTTGTGTGATGTGTATGATTACCTTAAGGTTGGGGGCTAGTCAATTTTTGCATTCTGGTTCTGGAATAACTGAAAATAGTCACACCCAACTTCAACAAGAATTAAAACTTTTTTTCCTGGAGTTGGAAAAATTGAACCAAAAGAAAGAGGATCCAACTGGTCAGAAAAATCTTTCACTGAAAAGAATTGAGATTTTAAAATGCAAGATGTTTGGTTGGGAAGGCAAAATGCAAAAAATGAAGGGATTCAAATAATTCAACAAGATATAATTGATTTCCATCTATCCAACTAAAAAATTTCAATGATTTCATTTATTACCATGAATCTACCCAACAGGTGGATCTTTCAGATTTACACTAAAATTTGAAAAATTCCACATAAAAATCATATACCTAATAATCATCAAAGCATCAAAGTTTTTCTGAAATTTCATTTTCCCCTTTTAGAATACTCCCATGCCTTTCATTTCTTACTAGAAGCCCTCAGTGAAATTTGTTGAAGCAGGGTGTTCCTTAAGGCTTCACCTCTCTATGTGGGTGAAAATGCATAGAGCTGGATTGAGGCTGTAACACCAGGTAGAGACTGAAAAACTGAGGTTTTGGGTCACCTGATACTAAAAAGATGAGCCATCCAGGCCAATATGGCCAGTGCCCTGCACAATGAAGAGTGAAAGACAACCAGGAAATTGGATTAATTAGACACCTTAAAAGATTTTTGTTTTTTGAATTTATGGTTAAAAATTACCTTATATAAGGATTGTGGTGGCGGCCACACCATTTCCATTTTTTGTATTTTTGTTTAAAAGCCATCATGGGGTAATTTCCTCCCAATTTTGGTACATGCCTTAAAAATTAAAAATATAAAAAAACCTATTGTTTTTTTCTGGAAGAAATTTTCCATAGTTGCAATTTTTGGAGAAGCATGAATTCTATTTTTGAGTTAATCATATTGGGAAATGGAGGTAAATTTATTCTGATAAGAACTGAAAAGTGAATTATAATAACATATATAACATAATAAACAATAAACATTAAATAATGAATAATACTTAATAATAAATCAATGAGGAATTAATAAAAACTATTTATTATATAAATGATAAACAGATAAAAGATTAATATAGAAATACTCAATAAATATGCAAGAAATAATAAAGGAAAAATGAATAAATAATGAAATAATAATAATGAGAAATAATAGATAATTAATAAAGTAATAATGTACAAATAATAAAAAAAAAATAAACAAACAATAAAGAAATAACAAAGAAATAAAAAAGAAATAACAAAGACATAATGAAGAAATAATAAAGAAATAACAAAATAATAATAATAAAATGAATGAATCACAGATATCTAATGAATAATGATAAGTAATAAGTAAATACTAAAGAATAGAAAAGATGAATAAAAAATGGATAATAAATGATAAATGAAACTAGCTACCAAAAAATAGATGATACATAATAGATAATAAATGGTAAAGGAATAATGAATAAATAATGAATAATAAATATTAAACAATAGATAATAAGCAATAAATACATAATAAGTACTAAATATAAATGAAAAAATAATAAATAATAAATAAAGGGCATTGGTAAAAACATGTAAGAGCTTATGTGTTTTTACTAAAAACTTCCATGTTTTGGCCATAAATTGGTAAAAACACGTAAGGGGTGCCCTAGGCCCATTTTTGATTAAAAATGAAATATAACATGCCTGTATTGGGACAAAACATTCCCCAAAAAGGGTTTTTCTGCCCAAAAGCCCTCTAACTCCCAATTGTCTCAGATTTTTTTGCCCTTCCCCCCAAAAAAAAGACCAAACACCCCAAATAATCCATATTATCCCCACCCCAAATTTTTTTTTTTTGAAAAACAGAATTACCAACACAATTTTGCAAAGCTTTTCACACTTTTCTTTCTTTTTTTTCCCCCAAAGACTGCATTTTCCACCACAACAAACTGCTTTCAAGCCTCTAAATTTCCAATTTTTAACCTTCCCTCATCCATTAATCCCACAATTAAACCACTTTTTTTCACTCTTAACCACATCTTTTATCTTTTAATACCTTTTTCACTTCTTTTTCACCTTTGGAAAGGTTCTTACCCCATTTCAAATCCCCAAATTCCCCTTTTTTTTTCAAATTTATACATCTTTTTCACTCAAAAATGCTGCAACCCCCCATTGGAGGTGAGTTTCAGACCCTTGAGCTTCTTTGGTAGCATGTGAATAATGTTTCCAGGGTTCAGGGGTATGCTTTGTCCACCTTGAGGTCCAATATGACCCACAACCAAATTGAAATAGGCTGTGACAGGTCTGGGACCCCAAATGCCAACAAAAACCCCTCCAAAACAGTCACTTCAAGAAAGCTTTACTGTCCTTTTAGACTTTATGCCAGAAAATATGCCAAGAGTACCACTTGGACTCTTAAAGTCAAAAATCCTGAACATAGCCATGATTCCACTGAAAATATCATGGCACATCCTGCTTTCAGGAAATTCAATGAGCAAGAAACATCCCAAATTGCTCAAAAGTCTGAATCACTGCTCATGTCAAGAAAACTTCAGGCCCAATTATGCATGCAGAGGGAGTCTGACAGGCCTGTAATCCTTCAAGACATTTACAACCAAGTCAAGAGAATCAAGAAAGAAAAACTGCAACGCATAAGGCCCATTGATGCTCTTATTGACACCCTCAAAGAAGAAAATTTTGTTTGTTCCTCTGCAAGGGATGCTGAGGGATGAATTACCACCTTGTTTTTCACTCACCCCCTTGCCATAAAACTCCTTCATGGCTTTCCTCATGTCATTCTTATGGATTTTACTCATAAAACCAATAAGTACAAAATGCCCCTTTTTCATATTGTTGGATTCAGCTCAACCAATGAGACCTTTCCTGGGACTTTTTGTTTGATGAAGAATGAAACTGAACCCTCATATACTTGGGCATTAAATCAATAAATATAAAAGGTCCTCAACAATACCAATCTTGTTCCACCTCCAGCCATTATTATTGACAGGGATATGGCCTTGAAAAACGCTCTTAAGAAGCTCTTCCCAGACTCCAAAGTCATGTTATGCATTTGGCACATCAATAAAGATGTATCTGCTCATTGCATGAAGAAAATTGGTCATGGAACTGATTTTGAAAATTTTATGGGCCTTTGGAATCAAGTAATATACTTTTATCTTTCACTTTTTTCTTATTATTTTTTTTATTAATGACTTTGGGTTTCATTTCTCAGGTTATGTATTCATCCACTGAAAAGTCTTTCAAAGACAACTGGAAGAAGCTTCAAAAGCAAGTCAAAAATTCTCAAGTCTCGCAATATTTGAAAAACAACGGCTTCCTCTAAAGGAGTATTATGTGCCAGCCTGGACCAACCACCATTGCCACCTGGGTGTGGGCTCCACCTCCAGAGTTGAAGGTGCCCATGCCATGGTTAAACTTTGGCTCCAAACGTTCACTGGTACTCTCCAAATGGCATTCAGAAAACAATTTATTGAAATAATCATCAGCATCTCCAAAGAAATGATTGTCCATGTCAAGAATTTCCCTCCACAGATCTGTTCTCTCAATGGCAAGGTGTCTCATTATGCTCTTCAGATGGCCTTTTAAAATTTCAAAACCAAATTTCCTCCCAATGAAAAATGCACCAATAAATACAACAATTATCAAGGAATTCCTTGAAAGCATAAGACTCAAAGGGCATTTTCCAGGCGCCAAAGGCTTGAGATATAAGACTTCCATCCTCAGTGGCATTTTAATTTGCCTGTGAGGGTTCTTTAACTTCAAATTCTTACTTTTTTCCTTATTAACTGATTTTCTTTGTCATATTCTTCTCCTACTGGCTTTCAAGGTGATGATTAAAGGGTTAAAAAAGAAAGAAATCATGAGGCCAAGAAAATATTTGAAGATATTGGGGAGGACCTTTTTCAAAGACAAATGGCAGAAATCACCCCAATTCTTCAACATTTTCAAGATGTTTTGACTGGAAAAGTCCCATTTGATCAAATTCCCAAGAGTCAAGAGGATTATCAATATTATGAAGACCCACTAGAATGCAATAATATCCGTGGAAGATCTCAAGGAGCCAAGAATAAAAATAAAAATCCAAACAAAAGAGAACCATCAAGATTTGAGATTATTGAAAGTCAATCCCAGAGAAGAGGAAGACCCCCATCAAAAGTGACCAGTACAAAAACATCAAGATCACAGTAAAACGTCCCCTCTCCAATTATGGAAGTGGACTCATCTGAAAATTCTGAAGATTCTGAGGCCTCATTATCAAAATCAATCAGTTCATCAGATTCACTACCCTAAGCAGCTTAATTAAATAAATCAGAGGTCACCCTTAGAAGGTCCAGAAGATTGGCAATTGGAAGCAAAACCTCACAAAGAAAATCATGCAAGCCTTCCACCAGCTTGAAGATATATGATTCAATTGACTTGACCTGTGAGCATTTTCAAAGAAATTATCACACAAGTGATGAATGCTAAAAGCCGTTTGTGAGTTTCTGATTCTTTTTAATGTATATTTCTCTTTTTTATTTTGATATTTATTCATCTTTTGACCTTATTTTATCAGATACCTGGCTCAGAAGACTTTCCCAAGTTTCTATTGAAATACACCTTCAAGGCCATCAATATCCAGGGGGATGGAAGCTGTGGCTACAGAACAGCATCCCACTACATTTACAAGACTCAAGATCAATGGGCTTATGTCAGAGGTGACTTGGCTGAAGAAATTCAACAAAATCAAGACCTTTATGAAGCCATTAACACTTTATTTCACTCAGTATCCTCTTATTTGGAAATAATTGAATGGTATGAAGATGTTGGCCAGGCTTCAAAAAGCAAGTTGATGTCCATGCCTGACATGGGGGATTCAATTGCAAATAAGTATCAAAGACCAGTTTCCTTTTATTCCAAAGTCCAATCTTTTTCTTTTTCCCTTATTTCTGTCCTCCAAATGATAATCACACCATATTCATCTGCTTCTTGGGTAGCTGTTCTCATTTTGTTCCTTTGGATATAATAATTTATAAAGTTTATCCAGTCCCCCTCATTACTGTGAATGGGGAGTTTTGTGCCCAACCACAAGCCCTGGGGTGGGCTGATATATTTAAGAAACACAGGATGTTATATTTGTCCAATCTTCCTCCCCCCCTCAGAAAAGACCAACTATTTTGGAGGTTGATTCAGATTGATTGATTTTTGTATATACAATTTATGCCAATTATCCCCCTCCTCAGTCCTATTTTTTGCTTAAATCCCACCTCAGTCCCCTTTTTTATCAAACATGTGGCACTTTTGTACTTAAAAATAGTCATATTACAAACAAGAAAAAAACATTTGAAAAAAAGACTTATTGCGCCTTCACTTGTTGTCCCACCAAAAATATTCTCCCAGCTCATGGCCTTCTGGTTCTTTATTTTCCATATTGAACCCTTCATTTTAAAAAGAATTAAAGAAATTCATAAGTGGGAAGTATTTATATTAATTTTTTGAAAATATTCGTATTAAAAAGACAGGAAAAAAACACTTTTTGTGCCTTCACTTCTCTCACCAAAAAAAATTCCCAAAATTATGGGCTTCTGGCTCTTGATTCTCCAGATTGAACCCTTCATTTCAAAAAAACAGAATAAAATTCATAAGTGGAAAGATCATAAATGAATTTTCTTGAAAATTATCCATTTTGTCATATTTGCCAAATTTGAGAAATTTGGCCAAAACAAAAATATGAAAAAGAATTGTGGATATTGACATCCCATTTTGGGAAAAACATGGCAAAAAAATTAAAAAAACCTCAAAACTGATCCTGAGGTATTTTTTTGAAACATGAGGTCACTTACGTGTTTTGGCCATAAATTGGTAAAAACACGTAAGGGCTTACCCTTATTAAATTTATTATAATACTGATTATTAATTCTAAACAATAATAATCAATTCATTAATTATCATAACAAATTTATTTATTTATTTGTCATAATAAGGATAGGGTATTGGTAAAAACACATAAGGGGTGGTTTTTAAATGAAATATGGTTATTTATGGCAGTTCTGATGCCATTGATGTCATTTATGGCATTAAAAATTCCATAAATGGAATTAACAATTCCATTAATGGCATTATCAAAGCAATATTTCTGAAGTCATTAATGCCATTTGTGGAATGAACAATTCAATATTTCTGATGCCATTAATTTCATAAATGGCATTAATAGTGCCATTAATGGTATTGCATAAATGACATTAATAATGCCACATTAACAATGCAATTAATGGCATTAATAATGCAATAAATGGAATTATTAATGCCATAAATGAAATTGTTAATTCCACAAATGGAATTGCTGATTCCATAAATGGCATTTTTAATGCCATTTATGGTATTGTTAAGGCCATTAATTCCATTTTTAAGGCCAATGTTAAGGCCATTCCTGCCATTTTTAAGGCCAATGTTAAGGCCATTCATGCAACTGTTGAGGCCATTTATGGCATTTTTAAGGCCATTAAATTCAATTTATGGCATTTTTAAGGCCATTAAATTCAATTTATGGCATTTTTAAGGCCATTAAATTCAATTTATGGCATTTTTAAGGCCATTAAATTCAATTTATGGCATTTTTGTAATGCCATTTAGGCCAATTTTCTGGCTATAAATGGCATCTGTATGTCATTCTTGATGCCATTTATGGCATTATTATGTCATTTGTGATGCCATTTATGGCACTTTTGATGTCATAACTTGCACTATTGATGCCAAAAATGAAATTTTAAGTTCCACTCATCATAAATTACATTTTAAATTAAATTTATGTCATAAATGGCATTTTCAATTTAAATACAAACATGAACAAAAAAACATAAAGAAACAAGGACTTTTTGGGCCTACAAATGTCCTGGAAAAAAAAACCCAAAATGTTGGGCTTCTGTTTTTTTATTCTCAAGATTTTTCCCTTCATTTTTAAAAGAAAAAGTTATGGAAATTCATAAGTGGGAACTTATTTAATGAACTTTTTTGAAAAAGTGGGCCATTTTGCCAAATTGGGAAAAAAAGAAGTTTGAAAAAATTTGGGGACCTTCACATCCCATGTCGGAAAAAAATATGGCAAAAAACAAAATAGAAATGCTCAAAACTGAGCCTGAGCAATTTTTATTAAAAAAATAAGTTACTTACATGTTTTGTCCATAAATTGGTAAAAACACGTAAGGCCTTACATGTGTTTACCAACACCCTAATAATAATACTTATTTAAAAGCATTTTCCTATTATTATATCACTAAATTTCTATCAAAATTTATAATAATAATTCTTACTATATTAGCTACCCAATCTATCAAACAGCTTAATATCCAAATAATCAGAAACTATTCATGATTAATTGGAAGCACCTATCCAAATAACACTATGTATTCTCTTTTCAAAAAGAACTTTAACCAAATTTGAAAAGCTGAACAGTCCATGAATAATAACTTAGTAATTTTATTTAATAATTATTTCCCAAAAAACAGTACAATTGTGTCTTAAATGATTAAAAAATGTACCAAATGGTCCATTAAGAATAACCTTTCCATTAAACTTCAGCTTAATTTATTTACTCTTCTTTATTCTTTGTTTATGACTGATAAAGATTACTTAACATTACTTGAGTTGTATTGATATTGTGATTACATGAGTCTTTATGAAAATCAATTAATTATTTAATGAGTTATTTTTTGAAGAAATATTTTATATTTTCCATGTGTTTAGATTTATTTCTAAGTCAATAAGCTCTAACCCTAATTATTTTGGCTGGTTGGGCCTCAATCATTCAATCTACAATCAATCCTTTTGAAATTAATATTAATTTGAATTATACTATCTTTATAAAGCACTTTATATGAGTAAAATAAGCTCCCTAATAGATCCCAATTAATCTTCAATTAAAGTTTCAAACTCTTCACCCAGTAATAATTTCTGGAACTCTAGTGGTGCCTGATGAAATAAGGCAGTACCTTGAGGGGGAGATTATTTGTAAATCTTTTTTGAATTTCAGAATTTTTACTAACCATGAGTACTAAGGTGTACTAGTTTCCCCTCTAAGCAATATTGAATAGTTGGCCTATGGAGAATCACAAAATAAAATAAGATTTTTTTTCTAACAGATAGAGAAGACTTATCAGTAGTCTCTAAATCAGACCTATTAAAAGCACTATAGCCAAAACTCAGATGAAACACTATAATTTATGATAAACTAAATACTACTATCTGATTTCATTCTAATAAGACTAATGAAAGAAAAATTTGTTGGTGTTTATTTTATTTTAACAATCTTGTTTTTAATATTAATACTAATAGTAAGACTATGAGATTTGATGCTAATAATAATTCATCAATAATTCTTGTTTTTGATTCTATATTTATATATTTACTGCTTTCTTTTAGTTATACTAATCTTATGAGAAAGGCTACTACACTTTTAACTATGGCTATACTACCATTTTGCAATAATACTAAGCTATTGAGCTTTCCCCTATGGCTATACTACTATTCTTTATTAATACTAAGCTACTGAGAAAGGCTACTGAGCTTTGTAAACATAAAACACTATTACTACTCTAGATATCCTACTAGTCCAGGGATGGTTGTGATCCTCAATAGTGGGAATGTTTTCCATGATTATTGGGAAACTGAGGAAGAGAGGATCTCTATTTATATTATTTTCAATTTCATAAATCTTCTCAAAACAGGGTTTCTATAAAAAATAATAGTTGAGCGTTTTTAGCTGGTTAGATTTGTAGAGTGGGTGTAGCAACACTTTTTTTGAGAGAATCATGCTGGTAGTGTTTTTTCTTATCAAAATCATGTAATTTCTTTGAGATGATTTGGCTGGTGAGATTTTATTTTTTCAAAGAAGTGGAGAAAATACAGCTTCTGAAAATTGAAATTTCTTCTAGTCATATGATATCTTTGAGAAACTTTTTGAGGTGAATTTTTTATGTGTTTTCTGAGAGAATTATGCAGGTGGTGCTTTTTCTTATCAAAATGATGTGATATCTTTGAAATAATTTGGCTGGTGAAGTTTTCTTTAACGTGGGGAAATTATTTTTTCTATTTTCCTGTATTTAATTAATTACAAATTTTGACTCTGATAATTAGTCTTGAGGGAAATTTTCTGGTGGTTTTATTTTAATATTGTATCCTTTCTATCAAGCTCTTTTGAATGTTATTATTACTAAGAAAACCTTTTTTCTTGGTAAATATTGTAATTTTTTGCATATGCTGGAGGTATTTCTTCTTTCAATTGAATAAAGGTAGGGAAAATGAAGTTCTGATTCTGTGGTCCATCTTCATAAATCTGTATTTAGATTAACACCTTTGAACTGTATAATTTTCTATTTATTCTTCAATAAGATGGATAATATTTGTGATACTATACTGTTTGAATTGAAATTCTTCTGAAAAAAATGTTTGCTTTGGTGTTTTCAGATATTTGTGTGGATAAAGCTTCCCTAGTATTGTGTATTGTATATGTCTGTGTGAAACTTGTAGCTATCATAATAAATATGTTTTACTTATTTTTTATAGTTTTGCTTTTGTTTTATTGGTACACTTGGTATGGAATACCACAATGTCAACCAAAGTCAAATTTCACAATGGCTTATTCTCTAAGCAAAGAATGGATATAAGTTACTCTTAGTTTATGGTTTCTCAAATAGAATTAGGTTCATGAAGAAATAAATTAAAACCTAGTTTCTCATCTGAAAGAACTTCACAAAGGAAGATGGGATCAAGCAATTGGAGAAAAGAATGTTGATATACACAACAATTTGTCAAGAACACATAGAAGAATAATAAAAATTATAAATTTTCACTTACATAATCATTTTGATAATGACCTAGACAGCTTCATAATTCACAATCAACAGTCTCATTCTTTAGTTAAATCAAAGTCATCTCAAAATTACAACTACCCTGTACACGGATATCAACTTAATTCCGGAAACAACAATTTTTAAAAGGATAAGGTGTCAGGCTGAGTCTATTATGAAATAGTAATAATAGTATTTATAACTTTAAATATGACTGTGACATTGATAATTAGGATTAAAAAAGGTTTTAAATAGATATGTGTAAGGGCTTTACTTTTGTGGAATAGGGGTGGTGAGCGCTGCTGAAAGCCCTGGGTTCAGTCTTACTAGTTGGGTGACTATAACAAGAGCTACAATACAGTAAGACTAAGGTATAACTACTTATTTTCCTCCAAGAGTATATCTGTTTTTTCCAACTTTACTATGTAGGAATTCAAGAGCAGGATGGGGATTCCTTTTATCCTGAAATAGGGTGGAAAGGTCCTCTAGACCCTCCACATGAAGGAAGTGAATATTTCTCACTTCAGAGTACTTTCTTGTGGGTTGCACAAAGCCTGTATACTCTGTATTGAGCTCAGATGTGGTTTTGAAACCACATCTGGTCAGGTTTCCCCAATACAGGGTGAAATTTTCATCTGGGGACCACTCAGCCCTCTTCTGACATTTATGACACATATAAGACTGTACAGAACCTGTATGGGGCCCCATTATTGAATTTTAAACAAGCTTCTTTGTCTATTTGAAACCTCATAGTCATAGTTATGGGATAGTATCCCACAGTAAAGGTGTATTGGCCAATCTGTGGAATTTTAACCTTGAAACTGCTACAACCTTGTCAATTGTTGAAATATTGAGCTCAAAGTTGCTTAATTGTGTATCCCTTAATGAGATCTACACAATGGTACCTCATTTGGTATGGGTAACATCAAATATGGCAGAGTTATGGCATGTTCAATTTTTGTTATCCAGATATATGATTTTCTCAAAATCTATATGGAACTTGTTTTCCCCATGACCTTTTTTCTAGATGAGATTTGGGGAAATGGATGGAACCATCAGATAGCACTGATTGTTCTCTTTCCAGAATGACCCTACTTTAGGTATCTTGCACTACAACTGTGGAAGTTAGATGAGAGGTGAATATTTTATTCACCCTTATTTGACCGTTTTTGGCCATAACTTCTGTAGTTTTAGTGCTAGCTCAATTTTGCCAGTACCATTGAATAGCCCTGATGTAGAGCTTCAATTTGATAGGCCATTTTCTGGGGTTAAGCCTCTTCCTCTGGATTTCAGATGAGAGGTGAAAATTAAGGTTTATGCTCAGCAACTTCTTTGAGCAGGACTAACTTTGTTATTCTTTGTTATAAAATAATGGGACTTGTATATTTGAAAAAAGGTTATTTTCCTCTTTCTTTTGATATCTTTTGAGCTTTTTTGGCTCAGCTCCATGTTTTGGTGGTATTTTGCTCTACCATTGGTTTATGGTATTTGGCTGTCATGCTTGTTCTCTGGTTTTGAGTCATAGGCTGACATACCCTCCCTTCAAAAAATTCTCATCATTGATGAGAATTTTCAGCCCTTTTAGATGCTATTAACCTTCTCAGGTGAAGTTTACCATCTGGTATGGCATCTTCTTCCAACCATTCATCCTTATCTGCTGTTTGGTTCTTGAATCTGACCAAATATTGTCTCTGGTCTTTACTATTTAGTCTGATCTTCCTGGCCTTGATAATCTTTTTCACAGAGCCAAAGGAGTCTTTCACCTCCACTATGTCTTGTGGGGTGTAGGTCTTGTTTCTGGAGGGAAGGTTATCCTCTCCTGTCTGGAAGTAGGGTTTGACCAAACTCACAAGGAATACTGGGTGTTTCCTAGAGAATTCCTCTGTAAGTCTAACCTCCACTGCATTTTTCCCTATCAATTTGATGATAGTGAAGGGTCTTGAAAATGAGTCTCTCATTTTCTTTGGTCCCTTGAGTTTGTTAAAGTTGAGTGTAGATACTAACACTTGTTCCCATTCTTTGAAGTCTGGTTCCATGTTTTTTTTGACATACCTTTGTTTGTTGTACTCTTTAGCCTCAGCTATTCACTTGGCAGCTGTATCACATTCTCCCTTCCACATTGTGGTATTCCATACCATTTTTTTTCACCAGGGTCCAGCTTATAGTACCCCATAACAGCAGTAAATCCAACCCACAGGAACAGTTACGGTCAAACTTTACACTAAAAGGTCACTTTTACAGCAGGAAGCTGTATTTAATTCATAATACCATGGCACAGGCACCAAAGGGAAGTGTATGTGTTTAAATAGATTATTAAATTTCATTATGCATATGTAAAAAATCAAGTTAGATATAGCAAACAAGTTACAACAAATAAGGTACCACCCTTTAAATTACACACCCCACTCAGCTTTACACCCCTCTGTAGCCACAGACTCATGCAGCAAGGAAATGACACCTGCATTAATCAAACAACCACCTTCCTTTCAACATAGAAAAGTCACATGATACAAAGAACAACTCCATGGACTTCCTGAAAGTCATTTACAGCACAGCCACAAGCATAACCCCATTTATGTCCACAGTAACCCCACTTGAAACCTTAAAAAGCATTAAAATTCTTTACACCACTTATGGCTGGTTTTGTAAGCAAGTTAGACTGCTGGTAGGAGTGTGAACCAGTCATGGGTGTATCCTTCATGGTCCTTATATTCCATTCCATATGCACAGAATCTTCTGATGATGTCCTCCATTTTCTGGATCATCCTTTCAGATAAACCATCTGTCTATGGATGGTAAGCTGTATAAAATTAAAGTTTTGTTCCAAGCATTTCATAGAGGTTGGTACAAAATTCTGAAGTGAATTTTGGGTCCCTATCACTAATGATTACTTTAGGTATTCCACATGTTGATATGATGTTATTTCAAAATAACAAGGCTGTATCCATAGCTGTGTCTTCCTTTTGACATGGTAGAAACGTTACACTTTCACTATACCTATAAACTATGACTAGGAAAGCATTGAAGCTTTCCTTGCCTCTTGGGACAAGTCCTGTGACCCAGTCCATGTTGATTGTTTCCCATGGGTGTTTGGGTTCTTCTATAATTAAAGCAGCCCATATCTCTTACCATGTTTTCTGTTTGCCTTTTTGCATCTCTCAAAAGTGTTTATGTATTCACCCAATCTTGTTCCATTTGGGGCCACCAAGCTGTGCTTGCTACCCTGTCTTTGATCCTTTCTTCACTCATGTGTCCCATATAGGGGTAGTCATGGCATTCTTTCAGGATCAGGGATATGTTATCTCTATCTATCACTGTGAGGGCACTAGTATGCTTATCTCTGTGATAGAGTAGTCCATCTATAAGGAAAGATTTATTATCTTTATAGTCCCTCAACCAGGGCTCCTCTAACTGGGATTCCAGTTCTGGGCTTCTGTACTTCTGTTGAAGTAGTTGTAAAAATATGCTACACTGTTTTTGCTGGGCATAATTTTTGGTGACTGAACTGAGAAATTCATTATGCAGTTCTGATGACCTTATTCCCAATATTGGAGTTTCTGGCCCTTCTGGTTAAGTTTTATCACTGTCTGAGGTACCAAATGCTGGTGCCTATTCATAAAATTTAAAGTTCTTTCTCCTGTCTATCTCAATGCAATGAATAGGAATTTTGGCTGCTACTTCATGGTCATAAGCTGGGTTTCTTTTGACATTGTCCAGCTGCCATCTACTGAGGCCATCTGCATTGGTTTGGCTTTTGCCTTCTTTGTATATTATGTTCATGTTACCTCTATACTCTTGGATGGCTATTTGCCATCTAAACATGTGTCTATTTGTAGTCTGCATGTTAAGTAAAGACCTCAAGGCTGTGCAGTCTGTGTAGAATTCAAAGACTGCACCCTCCAAGTAGTAATAGAGTTTCTCTAGGTCCCAGACCAAAAATAAGCATTCAGTTGGAGTAGCTCCATACTGTTCCTCTGAATCTTTCAATTTCCTGGATATTTGGCATATTACTCCCTTCCTTGGTTCACCATCCACAATTTTTCTTTGGTGAAGGGCTGCTCCTATTCCTTGACTACAAGCTGTATCTATATATAACTTGAATGGTTGTTCAAAGTTTGTTAATATGAGGACAGGTGCATTAGTGAGCTCATATTTGATCCTCTCATATGCATCCCTCCTTTCCTTGGTTATTTCAAAAACTACATCTTTTGAACATAGCTTTTATAGATTACTAGTTAGGTGGGCAAAGTTTGGGATGTGGTTTCTGTAGTAGCTATCAAACCCAAGGAAATATTGCATCTCTTTGATGTTCTTTGGCACTGGTTTTTGAAGTACTGCTGCTACTTTTTTTTATCTATGGCCAGGATAAGGCCTTTCTATATACTGTACATGGTCTTCCCATGTCTCTGAGTATATAATTATATCATTAATATATACCACCATCTAGCCTTCCAATATTTCTTCTTGAGATATTGTGTCCATCATCCTTTGGAAATTGGACGGGGAATTTTTGATGCCCAATGGCATTCTAGTGTACTCATATATGCCCATATAAAATATAATCCTGAGTAGCTTCATGTAGTTTTGTTTAACTCCATTCTGGTGAAAGCCTTTCATACAATTCATCTCAGTTATGTATTTGCCTTTTGCAAGCTTGTATGGGGCATGAGGTATCCTTGGTATATGGTACCTATCAGATTTTGTATAGTTACTCAGAGTTCTGTAATCCCCACACAAACTAGATTTGCCATCATGCCAAGTGATAAGGACAGGAATGGTTATTTCCACTATCTCATTGTGTCCTATCTTCCTTATGACATCCATATCTAGGAGTTCATTCATGTGTTTCTCAATTTCTTTCCTAGTTTCCAAGCTTTATGGATATCGAGGTCTTCTGATCATGGGTGGATACGGTCTTTCCACATATAGATATAATTCTATATCATGGCCTCTGATCTTACCCAAGGGTTCTTCACCAATGGCAAAGGCTGGTCTATTTTTCCTCAGTATTTTCATTAAACTAAGTTTTTGTTTACTGGTGAGGTTAGCACTGAATTAGACCTCTTTGAATTCATTCAGCAATTCTTCTAGAGGGTCTTGGTTAGATATCTGGTATATATCAAGTGAAAATTTATTTTCCTTGTTTGTACCTATGGTAATGTGCCTGTTTTTACTAATGTAAATTTCAATGTTGTACATCCTCTGGTAGTCTTCTCCCAGTAAGAATCCCTGGATTTGAGAATCTTCTAGCACTATAAACTCTTGTTTGAGTCTGATATTACCTTTCCTATGGGGTATGATTATCTCTTTGATAATGGTCCCAATGGATGTCATCTTTCCTGATGCACTTTGAAAGTTCTTTGCCTTGGTTGGCAAGAGTTTCTTCTCCAAATTTGGGAAGTGGTTGTCCATGTATTCTCTGTCCACTATTGATCAGTGTGTACCACTATCAATAATCAATTGGTGTTAAGCATTTTCAATATAAATAGTCATCTTTTTGGCTGTCCCATGTATAAATATGCCATTCCTTTAGTTTGTGTGACTAGGAAGGTCTGTGCATCTTGTGTGTTTGTACACAAGTTTTCATTTGAAGTATCTTGTGGCATTCCTGCTTCCAACTGTATATCCTGAATTTCTAGTTGTTTTTCTTCTTGGTACTCCACTAGAAATTCCTCTTTTTGGTCTTGGTCATCATCAGAGTATTCTCTGATGGCATCACCAATAGAGTCTGATTCAGAACCCTCTGTTGGGGATTCTTCCTCTGGGACTTGTTCAATGGAAAAGACTTTTTTCTTTTCCTTTAGACAGTTTTTAGCATAGTGGTCTGTTGACCCATAATTGTGACAAGATTTTTGCTTCTTGGTCACTTCTGCCACTCTCTCTTTGGGTTTGTCTTTGACGTCCACCCTGAAATGTTTTTCTCTTTGAAACTACTGCTTTTGTATGGGGAGTATTTCTCTATATTTTTCCTTTTCCTTACATCTTGTAAGGTTTTTGAAATGTTATCAAGAGTGCAGCTCTGGTTGCATCTGAATATTATTGCATTCTCTAGTTCTACTGGCATCTGTGTCAATATTTTTTTGATTCCCCATTTGAATTTTCATTTGAGGATCAGTGGTTTTAAGTCTTTTAGACTTTTTAAGACACCACTCATATGTATCTTTGTCCACAGAGTACTTGGCATTTTCAAATGACATGGTCCTTTGCCATATGCAAGTACCATTGCTGTACTTCTGGATTGTTTGACTCTTCCACCATGGCCAGTTTCTTCTGCCATGGATTTCTTTCATTTATGTGTACCAAATACTAGCATGTCCTTTTAATTCTGTATTTAATCTGGCAGTAATCCAGTAATCTGGTATGCTTGGTAAATCAATGAAGAGTTCATAAATATAATCAATGAGCTCCATATGATCATATTCTCCTACACCAGAGAGTTTTGGCCAGCTTTGGGAATTTGGAAGCTGTTTCAGTGCTTCTTCACTTATTAAGTCATGCTAGATCTATCTTGGTATTGTGATGGAGATCTTGGCTTATTATCCAACAAGAAATCTGGTTTGATGTCCTCTTAGTATGGATTATCCAAATCATGTACTTGTGGTTGGGGCTTCATGTTTTGGCAGACATTAAAAAATTTGTTTATGTCTTGATCTAGACAATCTCTGTCCCTCTTTCAGTTGTATTTCTCTTCAAAGACTTGATTTAGTCTTTTATTGGGTTCTTCAGAGGCTTTGCATAATTTAGAACAGCTCTCTCAGATGGCTTTTATTTTAGCCTCATGTAAGGTTTTCAATTCTTGCAACCTTAAATTTCTCCTATGGAGTTCATCAAACTTCTCTTCAGTTTGCACAGAAAATTGGAACATTTGTAACTACAGTTGATCACTGTTCAATTTACTCTCAGGTGTAACAACATTATTTTCATTCTGAGTGGGGTTAATATTTCTATCAATGGGGCTCCTGATTCTAGAAGTATTTGAAACTATTTCTGGTTCTTGTGTACTTCTTTTACCAAGTCCAACAGCTTCTGGATCATTGGGTTTGACACTCTCTGCCTGTGGCTGAAAGAAGTCTTGTTTTTCCCTTTGTATCATTGTCTTCTCCTGGAAACTACCTGGGATTGTGAGGAATGGTGACTCTTGGCAACTGATGCACTGGTGCCTTCATGGTGTGAAGCCACTGGAGAGTTGGGTTGGTCTACTCCTTGTGAGCCTGAAGGAATCAGAGTAGGCTCTGTCTGGTTCAATTGTTTTTCTATGGCTTGGATAGTGGCTTTATTTTCCCTTATCCTGGTTACTCTCTCCTACAGGAGTTTGAAATTCCTGTTGGGACTCCATCCTTTGGTGATTACCATAAGGTCTTTGAATTCTATCTCCTTGAGACATATCTTCTGGAAACTTGCTCCAAGTTCTGCCCAGTTTGATGCTAGGTTGAACCTCTTGTTTTCCATGCTCCATTTGAATATGTCTTTGATGAGTTTGTGGAGCTGAAGAACTTGATCCATATCCTTCCGGTCTTCTGGTTTGAGGTTTCTGTTTAATTTGAAGGTTGATGGCAGAGTGGGTATGATTTCCCTCAGTGTCTTGCCATCCACTATTGTGTCCAAGTTGTCCAGTTCCTGGTCTTCTGGTTCTGAACAGTCCTTGTCTGTTGTCTGGCTGGTTCCTTGGGACTCCAAGATTCCTGAGGTGTACAGGTTACATATTAGTGTTTTCAAGCAGTCAAAAACTTTATGCTCTTAGGGTATTTACCTTTGACTATGCCTTGTACAAGTTTTTTTTCTACTGCTTTGGGAAATTTGCCTTTAGAGATTACAACTGGGTTAATTACTGTAATCTTCCCTGTACAAGTTATCAAGGTTGGTTTACCTTGTATGGAAGCAAAGTTTTGTGATTTTCTAGTCCTCTGAGTGGCTATTGGTGTCCACCTTTTTGTGGTGATTAGGCCTTCTTTGTGCCTTTTTCCTTTTCCCTTGTTTCCTTCTGTTTCTGAAGGTGCCACTGGGGTATTGCCTTGTGACTTGGTCTCAAGTGAGATGAAATTTTCTTCCACTTAATCAAAGGAAATTAGGTCTTATGTCAGTTAAAACTTCTTGACCTGCTATTTGCACATCTAATAATGGCCTCTAGGAAATATATTACTATATTGTGCCCTTGTATTATGAGTTATAATTGAAATTACCAATTATATGTCAAAAATACTGTATTTTGGATTTATGGTATACAGTCTATATCCAATATCTCATAGATTGACTTGTAATTAACAAGCTTAATCTTATAAGTGGCTCTGTAATGGACAATTGAAATTATCAATGCATCAAACCATGCCTTTTCAATTGTTATTTACGGTAAAGAGGTTTTCTTTCATTAAAAAATAGAATTTATTGAGGGTTTTGGAGTGTTTCAATATCAAAATAACACCCAAAATAGTCTTTGGTGATTAAGTTATAATCAAAGCATGTAAAAAAGCAAAAAAAAACACAGTGGTATATGCTTATATACCACTCAAAATATTAATAGTATAATTTTTTTTAAGATTTTTATGCCTGAAAAGGGAAAAAGCAATGATCAAAGAAGAAAATTAAGGAAAAAACTGATTTTTATGCCAAAAATAGTCCAAAAATTTCAAAAACACAGCCAGGCCCCCAAAATGTCAGCCTGAGTCTATGATGAAGTAGTAATAATAGTATTTATAATTTTAAGTATGACTGTGAAATGGATAATTTAGATTAAAAAAGGTTTTAAGTCAAGGTGTAAGGGCTTTACTATTATGTAACAGTGGTGGTGAGAACTTCTCAAAGCCCTGGGTGCAGTCTTAATGGTTGGGTTACTACAATAAGCGCTAAAATACACTAAGATTGAGGTATACCTGATTACCTTCCAAGAGTATAACTGTTTTTCACAGTTGTACTACGTCATAATTAAAGATCAGGATGGGGATTCCTTTTCTGGAAGAGAAAAGGCCTCCTTTTATCCTGAAATGTGGTGGAAAGGCCCTCTAGACCATACACATAGAGGAAGTGAAGATTTTTCACTTCATAGTACTGGCTTGTGGGTTGCACAAGGCCTGAATACTCTGTATTGGGCTCAGATTTTGTTTTGAAACCACATCTGGGCAGTTTTCCCAAATACAGGGTGAAAATTTTCATCTGGGGACCACACAGCCCTCTTCTGACATGTATGACACATAGAAGGCTGTAAAGAACCTGTATGGGACCCCAATATCAAATTAACTATGAGCTATTGAGGTTTAACCAGCTTCTTTGTCTATTTGACATCTCATAATCATAGTTATGGGATAGTATCCCACAGTAAAGGTGCATTGGACAATCTTTTGGATTTTAACTTAAAACTGCTATAACTTTGTCATTTTTTATAATATTTACCTCAAAGTTGGTTCATTTTGTAACCCTGAATGGGATCTACACAATGGTGCCTTGTTTTGTATGGGTAACTCTAATTATGGCAACGTTATGCCATGTTCAACTTTTGTTATCCAGATATATGATATTCTCAAAATCTGTATGGAACTTGTTTGCCCCATAACTTTTGTTCTAGATGAGATATGTGGAAATGGATGGAACCATCAGATATCCCTGATTGTGGTATTTTCAAAATTACCCCACTTTAGGTATCTCACACCAAAACTGTAGACGTTAGATGAGAGGTGAATATTATATTCACCCTTATTTGACCTTATTTTGGCCATAACTTCTGTAGCTTTGGTGCTAGCTCAATTAGGCTAGTACCATTGGATAGCCCTGACTTAGAGATTCAATCTGAATACCCATTTGATGGGGTTAAGCCTCTTCCTCTTGATTTCAGATGAGAGGTGAAAATTAAGGTTTATGCTCAGCAACTTCTTTGAGGAGGAATAAATTTGTTATTCTTTGTCCTATTATTATGGGACTTGTATATTTTCAAAAGGTGAGTTTCCTGTTTCTTTTGATTCATTTTGAGCTGGTTTGGCTCAGATCCATGTTTTAGTGGTATTTTGCTCTATCTTTGGTTTGCGGTATTTGGCTGTCATCCTTGTGCTCTGGTTTTGAGTCACAGGCTGACATAAGGAGAAATTAATTTGGTGATAAAGAGAATTTATTTATCTTTATCAATTTGCAAGCACCATGTTCCTCATTTTCTACTGACATTTGGTCTGTTCCAGGGGGAATATCATATATTACTCTGACTTCTCATTATATATCAACTGATTGGAAACCATTCCCTCCAGCCCTTGTATTTTCTAAGCTCCCTTAAGCTCACATTCATAGGAAAATATACACAAAGACTGTGAAAATTCTTAATTATATCTTTAAAAAAAACTCTGAAAATTCAAGGATATCAAAGCATTATGCAATTTAAAGATATACCTCCAGTCAATTACCCTCAGAAGCTGAAAGTGATATATCCAAGCTTTCAAATTATTTGTATTTTTTTCATCTCTAATCAATAGGTAATTTAATCATGGAAATAACATCAGATAATGAATCTTCAATTACATCATTCATGGACCTATCTGTTAAAAATGGCTTTCTGAAAGTTTTTGACTCCCACATTTGATTTTTTGAACATATTTTCAATTTGGATGCAAGGGATTCATTAAAAGGGTTTTATTGATCAATTGCTAACCTTGGAAATGTTGTAAGCTTAACACATAAATACAACACCTCATGGGAATTCTTTAAATGCATTTTTTAAAAAAATGTGAACCTCCAAGACAGCCCACAGCTGATGATTCAACTATATGGTACTCAACATATTAAATTATATGTTTAGCATTGAAATAGAATATCTCATTCAATGACTTTATTGATGAATACAATAATCCTAAAACATCAAGAGGAAAAAAATCACTTGAAAATTTCATAAAAATGCCTTTGGTAGTAAAAAGCATAAAATCATCTCCCATGAAATTGAAAAAGTTTATCTTAAAAATGATATTTGGCTTTTATTTCTTCCTTTTTCATTATATTTATATAATAAAAATTTCACTTCAATTTTCTATAACTAGTCAGGACATAATCTATTAAGATGACTGGATGTTTTTTCAACAAATAGCTGAATTTTTTAAGGTCTTTGATGCTGCAACCAATGAAGCCCAAGGTGATTCTTATCCATCACTTGGTTTAGTAATTCCTTGGTACTAACCTGTCCTTGAAACATGCCAAAAAACTAAAAATGAAGTATCAAGAAAATATGTGCTTTATTATTGATCCACAATTAAAGCTTACATGGTTTACTCAGCACAATCTCTTACAGGAGGATGAGACAAGCTGTGATACTGAACCCATAAAATATAAGGTTTAAGAGCTCAAATTTCTAATAGAAGCATATGCTGTATACTCTTCTTAATATGAGATAAAACTTTCACAAAATCCTGAGCTTTCTGAAAAACTGCAAAAAACTCCAAGGTAATTGCATCAATTTTAGAGAGAAATTACCAATAAAACACAAAACCAATTAAATTATTTTATACTTGCAAGCTGATTCACCCCATTATTCAATATCCATTATGGAATGGTGGAAAACACATGAGACCAGATTTCCAATAGTATTCAAAATTTACAGAAATTATCTTGAAATACCTGAAACCTCAGAACCTGGTTATTTTTTTTTTCTGAAGGTGGAAACTTGATTCATAAAAATCACACATCACTTTCATGTGATTCTTTGGAGTCAAATATCTGTTTACAATCATGGTTAAACAATGAAATCTATAAAGGTAGGAATTCTTGGTATAATAATTTTTGATGAATAAATTTTGTATTACTATTATTTTTGTCAAATATTTTTCTCTTTTGAAAATTAAAAAAACACTGGATTGAGGTGGGTGAAAATAAATCAAAAAAAATACAGTGCTATTCAATGATGACTAAAATTAAGGAAATTAACTGATACTAAGATTATGAGAACTAAAATGCTTCTTATAATTAACTTTTCCAATTGAAAATTATATTATTACTAATGATACTGTGATTCATTAAATAATTAATTCATTATTTTTGAATTAATAATTTCTTTCTTAGTGGAATAAAAAAATATTTTTCCATCAAATAAATAATTTTTTATTCAAAAACTTATTTTTTTTTGCTACATGATAGCTGCAAAATGATCACTGATATACTAAATTAATGGCCTTTATTTTTCTGAGGCTATGGTGTTGAGAGTTAGTTATTTTTCTCTCATCTGAATGACACAACCTGTATATTTGTTATTTGTGTTTATTTCCAATATTTCATTTTTCTTTATCCTTTTATTTCTGAAATTGTTATTTTTGCTTTTTCATCACCATTACCTTAACCTTGATATACTATAATATCATTGAATAATAATATTTAATATTTCCTACTGTATAAAATTAATTCAACATGATCATAAAATCTGATTATGAACATTTGGTAGGGTTGGAAATTTGATATTGGAGATTTGTGGACTCTCATAAATTCAACAAATCTTTGAAAACATATGCTTTTATCATAACTAGAATTTGTATATTATTGTTTTAAACCTACTTTTGATTCCTTAAATCCACAAATAATCTATCAACTCATTATACCAATAGTTTTTGATTTATTTTTAGAGTATTATTTAGTCTTTTGTTAAATTCCTAGAGTTTTTCCTTTATTTTTTAGTTTTCCTGAAGAACCTATAATTCTTAATTAAAATAATTTCATGTTATTTTAGTAGGATGTTTTATAATTAAATCTGCTTCCAACTTATTCTGGTAGACAATTACTTCTTATTCTTATAATCACTATTATCATATGAAAAGTAAAAGAAATCAATAATCAATTATTCATTTATCATATTTCATAAGAACAGTCATAGTAATCTTCATCAATGGGAATATTATCAAGAGTTTCATAGTTAAATCTTACAGATAAAGGATGGATTTAATTTCTGAAATCTGAATGTGAAATTACAATTTTATTTAAATAGAGGCCATGGTAAATCAATTTGACAAACATTTGTCTCTGAGAAATTCTTTAATATATTTTATTCACTTCCAAAATTATCAAATTCTAATTTAATTATTCCAATTTTTTAAATTTAATTTTGGGTAAAGAGATTAATTATTTAGCTTTTTTTATTTGAACACCAAGTTTCATTCTTTAAAGTCTTCTTGTATTAATTTCTGGGAATGTATTTTTGGTTCCTTAATCTCAATACTACATTCAGAGGAAGAGGTGTCTAAGTATATATTTTCTCATTACTTTGATAAAGCTGAAATGGACAAGTTATTTTGTAAAATTGAGCCAGTTCTATTACAAGTGAGTTTGTTTAATTTCATTCCACTCCTTTATTAGTAATTTAGAGCCCAAAATAATGAAGAATCCCATTTTTTCTCCTTTTGAAATGTTTGTGTTTTTCTCTTAAATGAGAGTTTCTTGAGGTTATTGAGTATTTGAAATCTGGTTCCTTCCACTCAGGAATTTTTCAATACCTCCAAATTACTAAACTCTTTAATAGAGGCTCCTTAAAAAAAATTCTTTAATGATTTACTTGCCAATTTTAGTGATTTGTTTTTCTCTTTGTTGATTCAGCTTTTGAGCTTAATGATTCAAATTATCCTGTGAGGAAGATTTACATAAAGTTAATGATAGGATAGTTTATATTAAATAAGCCCACATAACGTCTCAAATTCCATTCTAAGGAAAAATATTCCACTCTTAACAATGTTGTTGTGTTGAATTTATTCGAAATCTTCATTCTTTCATGGTACTCCATCATATAATATTTAATTCTTTCTATGGTAATCATTTTTTTCATTTTTTGTTTTGGTTAAGCTTTAACCCCAAATTGTGAAGAATTAGAAATATTTCAATTAAAATGAGAGGCTGGTGGTGGGTATACTGATCAGGTTCTTGAATTTTTCTACAAACTCAAAATTTTATATTCCAATTTTCATTTTTATATTTTTTACGAACCTAAAAGTGTCTCTGTGTAAATGAAGATCCATCTTCTGAACATTTAATGAGCTTCTTAAGCTCTGTAAGCTTAATGAGAACCCAAATTGGGTATTTAGACTTTATAACAAGAAGAAAAACAATATTCAAATTTAAAACAAGTTTATTCTTAAATTTTGGATGGCTTCTGGAAAGCTAATTTTAAGATTTTCCAAATTCTTCTAAGATTTCTATTTATCAGATGAATATAAAGCCTGATTAATTGAAAAGAAAAATAAAAATTTGATTATTTTGAAGGAAAAATTAGCCAAAAAAGTAAAGAAATAAATAATAATTTTTCTTTTTCAATTTTGTATAAGAGTTCCAGTATTTTTTTTCTATCTCAAATTTTGAACTAAACACTAATTTTTGAAGGAATGTAAGGTTGTACCAATTTTTCTGGTGAGTTCAATCATTTAGTATTAGATTAGGGAGCTAATTGGAAATATTGAATACTTTGGGATATTGAAAAAATAAATATGTAACATGGCCAAATAGATTCAATTTTGTTTTGAACATAAGGTTTTCTTTTTGGAGTGAGTACAAAATTTCTTCAATGGCCTTTCTTCTATGTAAGAGTTATTCTATTTTTTCTAATTTTTTAATTTTATATGTTTTCCTTATCATTTGAGAAAGAAAGGTGGTTTATTTATTTGGGGTTTGTTTTGAGGTTGTTTTTTGTGTGACTTTATTTCAGTAAGCTTTCAATTAGCCAGCTCATCCTTCTTATGAGCTTAATAAAAGGTTTCAATTTGAACCCTGTGTATTTGTCACTTTTTGAAGTGTTCTTTGGTATCTAATTTTGTTTTTTTGAAGGCTCTTCTTTGGCTTGTTTTTTCTTTTATCCTTTTTGTTGTTTTTTTTTTTGGGGGGGTTCCAAAAATAAGAGAAAAAAGTGAAGAATTTGACTTTTTTACAATTTTAATGGTTTTTTTTTTTCAAAAACAAAGGAATATTGGTTTTTTTTTGATGATTTCTTTTCAATTTTTCTTAGATTTTTTTATAAATAAATTTTTATTCTTGAATTTTGGGGAATATGAATGAATTATATTTTCTATTTTTAGTCTTAAAGTAATTTTTCATTGAAACCAGAATTTTTTTTTGAATTATTACTTTATTTATTTTTGAGTTTTCTTTTATCCATCAAAAAGAATTAAGTAGAATCTTTTGGCCTCAAAGAAAGCCCAAAACCCTCAAGTAGGTCTATTAGATTAAATTTAGAAATATCCCATACCTTTATCTAATAATTGACTAA
The DNA here is from genome assembly GCA_023105745.1 of Austropuccinia psidii. NCBI lineage: Eukaryota > Fungi > Basidiomycota > Pucciniomycetes > Pucciniales > Sphaerophragmiaceae > Austropuccinia > Austropuccinia psidii. The sequence continues at coordinate 35,149,597 of JALGQZ010000008.1, forward strand.
ATCAAATTATCTTTAAGTAATTTTTTTATTTATTTCCTTAAAATGTTTATATTATTATTGAGTTTTTCAAAAAATTATAATTAAGAAAAGATTGTTTTTGTTATTCTTTTTTTTAGGAAAATTTAGTTTTAGCTATATTCATTTTTCATTTTCTTAATATTAAAGAAAACTTTCCGGAAAGAATCTTTGCTTAATTGAAACCATCTTTCTATATATTTAAAAATTTTGCTTAAACTCATGTCAACACAATCAAGTTTTAGGGTTTGAAATCTTTTCTTTTGGATATTTTTAAATAAATAATTTCTCTTAATTATTTGAGTTCAACTGATATTTCTTAAATTGAACTCAAGTCTCACAGAATCAAGATAATTTCTTGAAAAAAAGAGGAGGTTAAGTTATTATTAAATTCTCTTAGACTTTAAACTTAATCGAGGCCATCTAGCATATTAAAAGACAATTTTATTAGGATTTATAGTTCTTATTCATTTTCATACTTTATAATATTTGTCTTTATCAAGTAAATATTGATGGGAGCTTCTGGTAATATTAAAACTCTATTGGAATTCTTATATAAATTGCCAAATTTTCTTTTAAGTTTTGATTACTAGATTACGCGGTCTGTTTAGAAATCTAGTACTTTTATGTAGTTATATTATCAAATTTATTTTAAGAAAAATTCTTTGTCAGAAGTACTATAAAGCATATTTCATAATATTATCATCCACTTTTAAATTGGGATAGAAATTCTCAGGTCTATCATTTGCACCACTAGAAGCAATTTTTGACTAATTTCTTTAAAGGTGCAAATTTTCTTTCTCTGTCAAACTCAACCCAGGAGAAATTTACAAGTTCCAGATGTTGTTTGATATTTAATGTGAGCTTTATAAATAAAGGGAGTTTCCTTTAAGAGCTCAGATTACTCCATATTCTGTGATTTTTGAATATATTGAGAGTGTAAGTTTCCTGAAAAAGTACTTGAATTCATGGAGGAAATTTTGAATTATTAAAATGATGATTTGAAATCTCAAGGAAAAATTCAACTTAACTCTCAAATTTTTTTGAAAAAAGATTAATATTAATTTCAAGTAAGAAATAAAATTGAAAATTAAAAAATCTTGCTTAAGATAAGAATAAAATAATTATAAAAAATTTAATTCAATTATTTATAAACAAATGATTATTTTTTTTTATCAAGAATTTCAAATTAAAATGTTTAATTTTATTATAATAAATTAATGAATTAATCCTCATTGTTTTAATGATAATTTAATAGATATTTTCTTATATTTTAAATGACAAAATTAAATTAGATCAAATTATGATGAACTTAGAAAATAATAGTAAAGATGGTATAATTATAGATTTCCCAATTTGAATAAATACAAGCTTCAATTCGATCTATTTTAATTATTTCATTTCAAAATTCTATCTTTTTACATTGAATTGAGTGGATAATTGCAATTTAGGTGAAACATTTTTTCTATCTTGCAAAACCTTTTGTTTCATTAAATGAATTATGAAGCCCCAATTTTATTGAGGGTTTTTTTTGACCAAGTTTGCAAATCTTTTAAGCACGTTTTTTTGCCTTTTGAAGAAGTCAACAAATCATCAAGATTATGGCAATTCAGTCTGCTGATTGAAAATTTTGAGTTCCATAAGGAATCTACTTGATCACAATAATATTATAATTTTGAATCATCACTTTCCTTGTTACCTTCTTTATAAATTAGGGAAAAAAGCCAAAGGATCAACTTTTATAGGAAATCATTCAAATATTTAGAAGAACATGATCAAATTTCCTTTGAATAATTTGATTTGTAAAATATTTTTGCAAGTGTGGGTTTTTGGTGGAATGAGTTTATCCTTCACCATATTTTCCATAAGCTAAAGTTGTCCAATTCATTATATAATGAGGTTCTATTTGAACCATCTGCATCATTTTGCAATTATTTTGCAGTTTTGGTTTTACTTTGATCCATTATTTTGAGTCAATGTATTATAAATCCGAATCTAATGGGCTGACTTTAATAAATTGGTTGGGTTGTATTGACTGAGTGAGTGTCAATGAACCGGCGATTTCCCAGCTGGGATCAAAAATCTCGTGAAAATTAAAATTAAAATTAAAATTAAAATTTTCTCCAAAAGATTTTATCGAATTTTTCAATTTTTACAAGGATTCTAAATTCTTCATCACCCTCAATCTCATCAATCTCAGATTATTCGGATCTTTTCGGATGAAAGTAAGCTCAATCAGAAGACGGATATAGTTGATTTTGGTCCAAACTGATTAAATTGATGAAACTTTGGTCATTCAGTTCGGGAAGCAGATTCAAGCTCAGCAGATTCCGTGTTGGGCGTCGTATTATCTTGATTATAAGGGTCTCAAAAAGGTGCCAGTATCATTCTTTGATCGTCATCACTTCCTTCTCAGCTTTCCTCTTGGTGTGTGCTTTCAATCTTGTCGGGGTTGCCTCTCAATCCGAAGGTCTTGTCCGACAGATCATCAATTCTCTCGCCAAAGGCCGCCCGGCAGACGCTGCTCTCTTGGCTGCCGGCATCTCCCCCGGTCTCCTGCCGCCGGCCTCTCCAATCTCTCAGAGCCTCCCCTCAGATCTCAATCTGCCGCCCCATGCCCTCTCCCGCCCTTCCACCGCTTCCACCGTCCAGAGGCAAACACCTGAACTGGGGTTGAAATCTCACAAAGCCGCTTTCTTTTTCAAATTGGAAAGGGAACTTGAAAAGGTCTAGTCGTTTTTTGAATCAAAAAATCCCATCGAAACTATTAATCTTGCCTTTTCTTGATCTCGGATGCCTTAGATTAACGCATTCTATTTACAAAAGGAGTCAGAATTTAAGGTCCGATTACGTACTTTGATCGACAAGCGTAAGGTCGTTCAATCTAGTCGAATACGTCGATTAACTAAGGATAATTCAAGCTTTACGGCTCTTTATGAAGGATTTAGGCATTTCGAGCATCATCTTCGTAAACTTCAAGCCTTTATTGATCTCAATCAAACTGGTTTTCGAAAAATCCTCAAAAAATGGGATAAGCGATCCAAATCTAGCACAAAAGAACTTTATCTCTCTCGTCAAGTAGAAGTTCAACCGGTCTTTAATCGTGAATGCATCGCTGAATTGAACGATGTTGCTGCAACTAACGTGCTCGAATTAGAGCAACTTTTGATCGACTCAGAGAATCATCAACCAACATCATTGAGCTCCAATCCAAATGCTGATCGGTTTTCGACTGATTGGAAACCCATCATTGATCGTTCAGTCATTTTTCAGTCAGACATCGACGGAGCTGTTGAAATTGACATTATCGAATTTGAAGATCTCGAAATCAATCTCATTCAAGCCGTCAAGGCTGCCAATCATGAGCAAGTGGCTGAACTTTTGCGCTTGTTGCCTATTCCATCTTCTCCACTTGAACAATCACCATCCGTGAGAAGCAAACTAGGTCGAATACTTTGGAAGGCCGCCCTTAGCGCTGATGAATCTCAATCAAAACCATCAAACTCGTCTTTAATCTCAACCCCACAAAACTCTAATAATCGCATTGCTATCCTCACTCCCTTAACTGCCATGGCAGAGCATGAACTTATTCCCTCTTCTCGACTTGACTTCTCCTTTGTCGATGACATCAGTGGTCGATCATGTTTACATGAGGCTGCTAGTGTTGGTCGAACCAGGCTGATCCGTCAGTCTATCGAGCATAAAGTATCAGTCTCGACCGTAGATGTTTACGGTAGACAACCATTACATTATGCTGCAATGAATGGCTTTCCCGACGCATGTCGACTTTTATTAAGTTACGGTGCCGATCCTTATTCGGTGGATCACGATGGTTACACCCCATTAATTTATTCGGTCACTAAAGGCCAGGTCAACTGCGTAAGAGTTCTACTTGACGCGGGTGTTTCCCTCGAACCTCGTCGACATGTTGGACTTGTCCCTCTTTCACTTGCCTGCCAATACGGTCATCGAGATATTGCACTCTTAATGCTCAAATGCGGTGATCAGATTCTTGCCAATCAGGAAGGAATGTGGCCTCAACATTTGGCGGCTCGTGAAGGACATGAAGCATTATTACGTCTACTTGTACATGCTGGCGCTAATGTTGACCAACGTGACATTTTCTCACAATGGACTCCATTGTTTCACGCTGCAAGCGAAGGTCATACTGAATGCGTCAAAGTCTTAATTGCAGCTAACTGTGATTGTCAAGCCTTGGATGAAAGTCGTAAATCACCTATTCACTATGCTGCATGGCAAGGCCACATTGGTTGCGTAAATTTATTATTGGCTAAATTGGCCTCTGGTCGATCAAGCGCACTCAATTTATCTCATCGAGAGCCTTTATCAGGTCCATCAACTCATTCCCACTCAAAGGTTTCTGCCTTTGGTCCTATGTCAGCTCCCGAAGGCATGAAATCTAGTGGCAGCCTAAAGACTATTTCCTCTAATGGATTAGAAACCGTTAATCATGATGTGGATCCGATACCTGATCTTTCTTTACCTCCACCAATTATACCTTTTAGGGTATATGGTCACAATTATTTGGATAAGAAAGCTCTTCTTCAGCTTTTTCTTGGTCATCCTAACACCGCTCGCTCGGCGCGTCAACCAGTTCAGCTGTACGGTCAACCTGAACTGACTTCGCTCAAGTTGGTGATTAATAACCGCTCAGACGCGGCCTCTGTTGTACATAGTACGATTTTACCGCTTGATTACGACCGTGAATCGTTTGCGTTTCATACAAACAGCTTAGATGATTTCACCCTGGAATTTGAATTGTTTCCAACATTTGGCACTAAGATTATTGGCAAAGCAGTTGGATTACCTTCAACTTTCGAGGGCCCTTGGAACCAAAAACGTTGTGTACTACCATTATTAGACAAAAATCTCAAAGTAATTGGTGATGTCGCATTCGAATTGAATGTAGTGCGCCCGTTTCAAGGAGTTCAATTGTCTTTTGGTGGGAGAGTGGAAACATATTGGAAGGCCATGACAAATCTTTCCGCAGCAAACATCCAAACAGAGTCTCCAGCTGGCTCTCCATTTGGCACACCATCTACAAACCTTGCTTCTAGTGCGTTTGTCACCGCTTCATCCCTTTCTGGCAAGTATGTCCAACTCACTGTGCAAGTGACTCGAGACGGTGTCCCGGTGGTATATTCGGGCTCAAGATTGAAAGTTCAAGGGTTTGAAATTGATGTTTGTGATGTAACAAGCACCCAGTTTATGAATCTTGCAAATGACCTTTCAAAAACTTTTGCTCATTGTCCCTTGGCGCCGGGCGATGACATTGCAGTTCATTGGCATAACTTTCTTAGTAATAGTATGGTAACCTTGGAGTCTGTATTAGACCGAATGCCGACCTGTTTGGGACTTGACCTTGAAATTGGAGTCCCAGGCTCGGGACCGAATAGCTCGTTAGAGCTAAATATGTTTGTAGACTCAATCTTGAAAACGATTTATGAAGCAACGATAAAAACTACCTCAAGAGATAAGCTTAACCAATCTAGACCACGTCGACGGCGGTTAGTATTGTCTTCTTATGAACCATCAATCTGCACTGCTTTGAACTGGAAGCAACCCAATTGTAAGCATAATGATATTTCGAATCACATTCGTACAAGAGTTAACATGATAGTTCTTATTTTAAACACTTTGCAATACATTTCTGGCATTTTAGATGCTGTTTTTTTTATTTCAGATTGTCGCGTTTCTGGATGGAATGAAGCAGAAGGGCAGTTACTAATTGCAGGAGACGCCTTGGAGGGCTCTCATGATATTAATGATAACGGAAAGTTTGATCGAAGAACAAAAAGTATCTCGGAGGCAGCGAAGTTTGCCAAGGCCAATAACTTATTGGGGGTTAGACTTAATGCTACTTTGCTGGTCAGCTGGGTTTTCTGTTGAATGCATGATACTAACTGGGCGTAGAAATGCTTACTATTGAAGATGCTTTTTTTTCTACAGCTAAGAGTTCCATCATTAATTCAAAGTACTAAAGAGACCGGATTGTTATTAACGAGCTTTGGACCTGAAAGCACAGAAACCCTATGTTTAGGCGTTGATGGATATATGTCTACAACAGGAGTGTTAGAATATGCGTCCAATGGAGAGCAAGAGTCAATTGAAGGTGCCTAAATATCGTCAAAGATTTTAGTATCGGTTCCTGTTAAAATTTTATTGCATACAAACTTCCAGCCTCAAGTTGAATGACTGAATCAATGAAGAAAACGTTTTTTTTTCTTGCATCAATCTTTTTGCATCGAGAGTGGGGTATTCAGGAAGAAGTTAGTTTTGAAACATATTTTTTAAGTTTCGTTTTTTTAGAAATCAATTTGAAGATTTATGTTATACATTCTCCATATATATGTTGATATTTTATCATTAACGATGTTCGTGGGTGCATAAAGAAAGATATAATATAAAAATGAAGTCGCAAACTTGTAATAGTAGTAATAGTATCCCATGAAATATTTAATTAATTAAATTGACATCAAACAAAATTTGGAATTGGTAAATCCGCCCTGCTTCTCAATATATTTGGGGATCTTTATGGTCATTTTGCAAAAATTAAGATACCAAGCTTGGGTTTGATTTATTTCGTTGTATGTATAGGATGACTACATTGTATATATCGGATGACTACATTTGCAAATCTGGGAGCTTTTTTGGGAGACAAACTCACTAGTAAAGAAGCTATAGCTTTTACATAACAAGTAATACCTGATAAATAAGAATTGATCAAAGAAATGATGTAATAATCACGAGGTTTTTGAGTTTATTTTTTCAACTTAGACATGAAAAAGAATTCAATAAAAGAGCAGCTAAAGGCACACCAACATCTTGCTAAATCGACGTTAAGATACCCAGAAAAATTGATTAAAAGTTTTTTCTCAATAAATAAATAAAATAAAAAATTTGATTAAAGAGAAATAACATACCATAAAGAAAGAATGTATTTGGTTTTTCTTCTATATAAGAGAAGTATGATATTAAAATTTAGTTTTTTTTTCTTTTCAAAAAAATAGGTAAAACAGGACTTTTCATATATATCTAGTTTTGGAAAATGAGGGTCTAAGAGATATTTTTGTCTTATTTCTTTATTTTCTAACAAGAATATCAATATCAAATATGTACACAAATAATTCTTCCCTTTTATATGAAAAAATTGTTAAAATAAGTGTTTTTCTTCAATTAAAGTAGATAAATTAATAAAAACATATAAATAATCTTAAACAAATTTTACTAATTATGAAAAAGATTAGTAATTGAAGAATTAAAACTTATTATTTATTTTGTTGTTCTTTGTATTTTTTTGATTTGATTAATTTTCAAGATAAAACACTTTTTTCTTTTAAATCAGTTCTGTGTACCTGTTATTGACCATTTACAAGGAATTTGATGTTGATTTGGCAAGTTGAATCACAAACTTGATGAAATTTTTCTTAAATAAACACCACGGTTTTGATTTGGATTCCAAAGTATCATGAATTCAAAATGTGAACTATTTTCATTTCATGATATTTGGGTTTTGGTCCCAAATTCCCTTTTGGTTATCCTTATTTTTTGAAAAACATCTATAAGAAATTTTGATAAAATATAAAATTTCAAAGATTTTGATAATTTGATAAAGTATCATCAAGATAGATTATCCAATATGTTGATAAATCTATTTGAGGCTCAGAAACTTGCCAAAAATGGCCATTTTTTAATATGAGTCCCTCTTGAAATCTGAGTTCCCCTAGAATTCCCTATATAAGTACCCAATTTTTCAAATGAAAGTGTTTTTATATCTCATAAACTGGTGAATTCAAAAATTGATATACTATCTCATTTTTATTGAACTTGGAAAGCTTTTTTGATTCTTGAACCCTTTTGATTAATAATGAAAAGATTGGAATTTTCTAATTGAAAGGTCTTTCAAATGCAAGTATAAAACAACTTGAGATTTTGTTTCATAAAATTACATCATTAGTGCACCTTATCATTTTTAAGGTTGATAAATATGGGGTATTGGTAAATTCACATAAGGAGGCCCTTTTTACCATTTCAGCTTGAAATTGGGCCAAATAGTAATAATATACTCTATTCCCCCCAAAAAAACTTAAAAGTCTGAAAAATTCTCCAAAAACCCCAAACCCAACATTTGAGTTTTTTTAATTTAGATTCCTTAGCTTTTTTTAATTTCAAATTAATCCACTTTACTCATCACCTCCATACTGTGACATTTTTTCTCCTCAAAGTCCCTCATTGTCACAGTGATGCCTTCCAGATCACAATAAAGTGAATTTTTACCAAAAAGGATATTAAGCCAGGTGAAAGCCTGGTTAATACTGGAAGGGTTTGATCATTTTAACTACACTGAATTAAATCATTGATCCAAAAGAACCTTGATTTTTATTCACAAAAATTTTTCTTTTTTGGCTTCATTTGAACATGGACTCTTCAATCAGTTACTTTTGAATCCAATTATAATAAAAATTAAGAAGATAAAAAACAACTCACTTTGGTAAATTTTATTTAAAAATGTCTCTCAAAAATATTTTTTCAAAAAAATTGGTGTAGGAACTCCTCTTGTGTGGGATTAAAATGAAGCAGTACCTGGAAGGGGAAATAAAAGGTAACTAGTTTTGAATTGCTAACTCCTGAAACCAAGGGTGGAAAGGGTGTATTGCCTACCCCTCCTAAAATACTGAAAACAATATCCCTTGGAGGTCACAAACAAAAATAGAATAAGTAAGTGGCTTTAAACCTAACAAAGAAAAAACTCAGTAGTATCAGATCAGACCTATTCAATAGATAATAAGAAATATAATGTCAGTAATTTGTTTAAATTGTAGATTTTAATGTAATACTTTGATTTATAATATTTATTTGTAGTATAATTGCAATTAGTGGCTTTCTATGGGTGAAATAATACTGGTAACATGAGCTTTTTGGGATTTTATAGAAAATTCTATGAGTTTTGATAAGGTTACCTTTTTTAAGATAAAGTAATAATAGGGTAGAATTATATATATAAGGGTTTGATATTCCTTTAACAGTCTGTAATGATAAGATAAAAAAATAGTATTTGTTGAATTTAAAAGGTAATATTCTTTGATATTGGATATTTGAAGGGGTAATTTAATCTAAAGTCTTGATAAATATTGTTATTTTTTTACTGGATAAAAGCTTTTTAATAGATAAGTGACCCTAATATTGGGTACTGGATAAATTTCTTCAATACTAAGATTACACTAAGCTTAGCTACTGGGAAATTAAATTCAATTTACTATACTGGAATACCTCCCAGGTGAGGGATGAATTATTCCTATGCTTGTAGGATCTGGATTACTGGGGGAAATTTTGAGATTTGGGGGGGTAGAGCCCCTCTATTGATAACTTTTGGGAGCCCAGGGGGTCCTCCATGGGAGCTATCCTTTTCCAATAAAATTCCTATTGATTAAATAACAGGAATTTGTTTTTGGAAAGGACTTTTATTTAATGTGTGAGTTGATTTAAGGTTTAGTGCTAAATTTTCTTCTGTACAGCCTCCACTTGTCACATGAATCTTTTTTGGTGAGCTGGTAATGACATGCTCTTCTTGGAGCTTCCTGTGATTCAATTGTTTCTGGGTATTTTCCTTTTGAAAGGCCTTTTTTCTGTCACATAATAGGCTGTTGGTGGAGGCAGTCTCACATTATTAACTTGGATTTCCCTTGCATATGGGAAATTTTAGGCTTTGTAGCAGTGGCCATGTAGTTTATGCAGGTTTCATGGCTGTCTTAATTATTTTGAACTGTAAAGTGAGGTCAGGTGATGATTTATTGAGCTAATGGATTTCCTATTTTTCATGAGATGATGTGATTTTTTTAGTTTATAAAATGCTTTGCATAGAAATGTGGTTGAGATTCAAATAAGGGTTTGTACCTCATGCAGCTTGTTTTTTTTCTGACTTGCATGAGGTAATGAGTGGTGTAAAGAATTTTTGAGTTTTATTGATTATGTTCCAAATAAAGTGATTCATTGCATTTCATATGAGTTCATGGTTGTGTATTACCAAATTTGGGGCTTTTTTGAAGTTCCAAGTTACTATTTTAGTTTGATTTATTATGTTCCAAATAAGGTGATTCATTGCATTCCATAAGGGTTGATGGTTGTGTCCTACCAAATTTGGAGCTGTTTTAAAGTTCCAAGGGGATTTACTATGTATATAAAATGGGATATTACTGTTTCTGTTCTGGGTATTACTTTAATAAAAGACTTGGAGTTGAAATTTACATAATGAAACTCTCCTGTGTATAAATGTAAGGTGAATGTGTAGTTTATGCAGGTGTAATTTTCTTGCTGCATGAGTCCAGTAGTTATAAGAGGGGTGTAAAGGTGGCTGGGGTGTGTAATTTACAGGGTGGTATCTTTCTTGTTGTAACTAGTTTTCTATATGTAACTTGATATGAATAATGAAATTGGATTTCTTTTTCTTAACACATAGACTGCCTTTTAGTGCCTGTGCCATGGGTTTATTAATAAAATTCAACTTCTTGATGTAAAGCTGACATTTTGGTGTAAAAATTGAATGTAAGCCTGCCTGTGAGTGGAATTTATTTATGTTGTGGGGTACTATGAGCTTGAGCTTTGTGAAAAAAATGGTATAGAATACCACAGTGGTAGTTAGGAATGATACCCATAAAGGTTCCTTTTTACAGAAATAAAAAAAGAATGAAGAACATTTTTCAAAAATTTTGATTATTTCAAATTTTGTTAACCATACACAAAAATCCTTATTTTTATTTTTTTAGAAAAAAAGTTTTTAAAATCTATAAATAGATTAATTTTTTGAATTTTTTTCCTGAAATAAGATGAAAATTAACAATTTGGTCAATTTAGTCAATTTTGGCACAAAATAAAAAATATCATGACAAAAAAGGAACTTTTGGGTGAGTCAAATAGTAATTAAATAAGTTTTTTGTTGAAAAATTATATTTCATGAATTTGTGCTTTTTTTTTCTTTTTTTTTTTTTAAAAAAAAAATGAGAATAAATCACCTATGTGAATTTACCAAAAATCAACATTAATTTGATCTTTTTTAGTAAATTTTCTTACATATATTTATCAATCCCCTAAACCTTGTAAGAAAAAACAAAACAAAATCTTTATAAAATTAACATACAATAGTTCAAACTAATAAGAGACTAACAAGGAAATATTTTTTTTCTTTCATTTTGTGAAATAAATACCAAATAATTAATCATTCATTTATCTTTCGAAATAAAAAAATAGAATGAAATAATAAGATAATAATGATAATAATAATTATTATTAGTAGAATAAATTGAAATGAACTCAAGAAAAATATGAAGCTTTATTTTTTTTGTAAAAAAAAGGAAAAGATAATTTTTTTGATTAGTAGGATCACATGAATATTTGAGTTTTCTTGTCCATTGACAAGAATAGCATTTTTCTTTCAAGAAGAGAACTCCCAAACTCCAAGTTAGAGAAAGATATGGCCTTTCATGAAGACAAAATTGAAAGTAGGTTTATTATGAAAGCTCACAAATCCTTTTTCAATAAAAACTCACTTTTGATCAGTAATTGGAGACAAATTTCACTACAGAATGCAGTTGATAGTTGTAAGTTCCCCCCAAAATACATTTTGTAACCCTAATAAGACACTTAAATAGAATTAAATATTCTACAAGTGGGTATGGATAAATTAAATTACTTTAATAAGCTTATAGATGAAGAGTCTATTACCATCTCTGTTTTATATTCTTCATTAAGTCTTCCATGAAGAATTCATGAATTCAAAGACTTCCATTTTTGGAAAATGTTTTGGGACTCAAATAAATTTCACAAAGTCACTTTTAAGGGCATCCAGAAAAATTAGTCTCACACCTTTTATATACTTAGCACCCTTTCTCAGGCTTAATATTTTGATTTTATCCTCAAAATGTAGAAAAAATCTCTCTTAATACTTTATTAAGAGTTTCATTATTTGAAAATAATATCTAATAATAAAGACAAATTGATAGGATGGTGTTGAAGAAGCTTTATAAATTCAAATTTCTGTCTTAATATATATGTTTTATCAAATTTTTAATAATAAAAATAATTTTTCTATTAAAAGATGTTTATGACTTTATGGTTTATATCAATTTTTATTTATGAATTTATTCAGCTTAATTTTCTTGGAAATCTGAAATTTTGGATTATTTTTCATTTTCAATTTTTTCAGAGGAGCTCGAGTGTTTCTTTCATTATATATACAATCCTCAATTCAAAACAGAAGCTCAATTTAGAAATATATTGATTTCTGTCTTGATAGATTTCCAAAACTCATTTTAAGAACTATGTAGCTATGAGAGAAAAACTAAATTATTTTGAGCATATCTATCTGAAATAGCAATGGCTGAACTTTTGGAAATGATAAAACACCAACTCTTTTTTACATATCCTATTTAGAGAGTGGGGGTTGACAAAAATGTTTACCTAAATCATCCATATTTCAATGAATTTTTAAGATAGAACTAATTATTATATTATCTGAATAAAAGAAAGAAAATTATATAGCTTTACTAAGGAAAAAAATTAACAAATCACTTTATCATCAAAAAGGAAAATGATAATAATATTTTTTGGGAAAAACCGTCCCTCCCCTTCAAAAAGAAATAATTTGTCAAATGTGATTTGTCTTTAAGGGGAAATAAATTTGACAAGCGAAGTAGAATATGTATATATTTCTTGGGATCAAATAATCAGTTATAATTATGAAATTAAAGGAAACAGTATCTTGAGAAAATTTTGCTGATTTAAATTTGACTGAGATTTGATTATCAACCTTATTCCTAATCAATACTTTTATAATATTTATTCTCCTTTGATTTGAGATGATTCTTCTGAAGAACTAAAGGAATTGGGCTCCAATAAAAACTATTTCTTTGAAAGAAGAGAACCATATAGCATTTGATAATGAATAAACCTTAATTATTCAGAAACCATATTTGTCAAAAGATGATTCCCCTTTTTATCATTGATTTCACAATAATTTTTTTTTTCAAAGGGTTTGAGATATAAAGGATGACTATTTGGGTCTATTTTTGGCACTTGAAAATCAAAATAAATTGTATTTTATTAACAAAATGAATCAACAGATATTTCTGTATTTATAAGCTAGAGTGCTTGTTAACAGATTTATGTTATATTTTGAAATCAAAGGGGGCTAAAACTAAGGAAACTTTAGTTGATTCTTTTTGGGAGAGTATAGAATTTTAGACAAATATGTGGAATAATCTTCATGAATTTAATGAAAATAAACAATGTACTTATTTCCACCCCATAAAATTAGTTAATTTTGGCATTAATACTTCCTCAATTATTTCAAAGGTTTTTTTAGCAAATGAAATGTCAAAAACTTTTACTTGTTTTCAGTAAAAGGGTGACAAGGTTATATTCTTTATTCTCATTTTTTGTCTTCCCCATAAGTTAAATCCTATTTTTCATTGAATTAAAGTAGCTGTAAAAAATTACATCTAGTGAGATTTTGGAGTTAATCCAAAATGATATTTTCTATTGAATTTTATCATCTTTGGTTATTTTTTCACATGAAATTTATGAATTTTGAAATAATGTTAATTATATCTTTACTAATAATGGAAATAATTAAATATACTTTCTTTTGAAATAAAAAAATATGATTTTTCCAGTGTTTCAAAATTTCTGTTTGAATATTTCTTGAAATTCTAGTGACAGAATTCAGGCTTATGGGATTTAATTCTTTAAAACAAATTTGGTTGATTAATCAATCAATGAATTCAAGGTTTGATTTTAGAACAATTGAAAAAAATCCGAAACACTAGTGTGATAATTTTATATTTCCCATAATCACAGAATATGTAGATATTGAATTAAACTCCTACCAAATTCAATTAATTGGGTTTAATTTGGTAATAAAATTCCTTGTAATTATGAAAATGTTTTCCTAAAAGTAAAGAATCTCTCGGTTAATTCAAATATAGAGATAAGAGAAAAACTAAGCAAGTCCCTTCCCAAAATTATTCCATGAAAATTTATCACACACTTGGCATATGTATCACCAAAATTCTTACAAGTTATTAATCAATGATATTGTATAAAATCAACACTTATTTATCAAGTGTTTCATGAAGTAAAAGGACTCAATTCATTTCTTTTACAGAATGAAAATATTTCATATGCACTCAGAATTATCTATTTAGTATCTAAATAATACAGAGAGATTATAAAATAAAAATAAGATTATCAGATAATTTCTCATCAAATGCATAAGAGAATTTTAATAATAAAATATTCTATAATAAAAAGGTTTATTATTAAGTATTTGCATAGAATTGGTTTCTGATATAATAAAAAAGGAAGGATATTCTTTATTGAATATTTGGAAGTAACATTATTTAAATATTGATATGAAACTTTTCTCAAAAGTTATTTATAGCTTTCAATATTATTTATCATGATAATAGCTTGGTATAATATCAATAATGTATGTAATGAAACTCAAAACCAAAGCTATTGATTATAAAAGTATGTTAGAAGCTACAATATAATAAATTAGGAATACAGTAAATTTTTTCTTGAAAGATCAATTTCACAGAAAGAAATGATATTTCATCAAAAATGTATGAAGCTCTCAATTTATACAGAAATAAGAACAATCATATTAGCTATGTTGTTATTCTGAAGAAATATAGAATTAATAAATTTGGTTTGAAGTCGATTATATTAAAAGTAGCCAAAAATAATTTGAAGGATAAAATGTATCCCTTGGGCTCTCTTATTTTAATGCAAAATCCAAAAATATAAATTAATTAGTAAATATGTGGATAGTGGAGTATATTATTAATGATAGGTCAGGAGAATATAACTGATGTGATTTAATGATTTTGAACTAACAGTTGCTTTTATTATTCCATTTTTTGAATTTATAAAAAACTCACCATCATTTAAGGTAATCACAGTTGATTTGTTTGACATAGTTCTTTTCAAAAAATAGTAAAAAAAGATGTTCTTCCTTCAGGAAAGATAACTAATGTAAAGGAGTACTTTGAAGATTGTTCAATAGTGGGGTCTGAAAAGTGAAAATACAGTAAGTTATTTCTTGAAAAGATATAATTAATATATTGTTGTTATACATGAAAAAAATTTGATTAGAATTTAATTTATTTTTGACAGCTCGAATAATTTATGGTGGATTTAAAATTATTCATTTGAAAGGGCTTTGGTAGGGAGTCTTAAGGGTTTATAATCAATTATATGGAGTCTTGAAACTTTTGTTTCATGATTAATTGTATGAAAAAGTTATTTGTTCAGCCTTTTGGAATATATAGTTAGAACAGAATGTAGATTTTACATGTGATATTTAGGTAAAGATAATAGATACCTTAGATATATAGAAATTAATCAAATTTTAAGGTTAAATATTTGTAAGTTGTGGATATGAAACTTTGATAAAATATCAAGCACTTTTCCTGTCCTCAAAATTTGTATAAGGTAAAATTATTTAAAAATGATAAGAAATAGTATTTCTAAAGAGAAAACACACCAATTTCATTGTTTTTAACTTTGTAAGTATAAAACAATAATATAATAAAAATTTATCCAAAAATACTCTACAAGAGATATTTAAGGCTACAAAAGAAATTTCTTCGAGAGCAATTTCAATTGGGATTAAGTGAGCAAAGAGCTGCAAGCAATTAATTAGAGAACAAAGTCTTTAAAAAGATATTTAAAGAGAACACATGCCCAAAAGTGACCAGAGTCAATTTGGAAGCAAAGTGACAAAGTTAACAGTGATGAAAGATGCTTTAATTCACTTTTGGGGTGGTTCAGGGGTAAAAATGATTATAAGAGTTACAAACAATGATTATAATAATTTTTTCCATGTGGTCAAAAGGTTTAAAATGATATGAAAAGGATGGTTGGAATATTTTATTGATTGGTTTGACAGTATTTTAACTAATTATAAAAGGAAAAGATTCTAACATGAAGAGAAAAGTGGGGCAAAGAAGACATTCTTTTATAGCCATCAATTTTCTTACTCCAAAGGTAAAATTCACTCTTGTCAGTCGTGGAAAACACTCTGACAACAGAAAAGCCAATATGGCATCATTGAACCCTGGTTTAGACCTAAAAAGGGCGGGTTTTAGCCATTTTAGACCCTTAAATCAGCCATTACTATACTAATACCTGGCCTAGAGCCTTCAAAACACGTCAGTATGAGTTTAAGAGATGTAGAAAACAGTTAAAACTGTTTTTACTAAGATTTTTTTATACTAAGGGTAGTTTTACCCTCTTGGCAACAGTTAAAACTACCCTGGTTGGTATCAAAACCTCATCATCAATTGAGTCACAGGCCCTGTGACTCAATTCCAGGCCAAAAGTAATGAACGTTTGCATGGACTTTGACATCTCAGGCCTGTAAGCAAGGATTCTGGGGGTCTGGCTTTGCCTTAGAGCTAGAGTTCCTTTTCCCCCCAAATTTAATCTTTCCAATTTATTTTTTCCTTTAATTCCTCATCATGTATTATAATTACAATTTACATATGTCATTCAATTGAGTTTTACAGTACACTACTGTAAGCCCGGGCTTCAATCCTGGATTCTTAGGGATTCCCCGCGGGATATTACAAAGGATTCGGGCCTCGGGCCTCAATTTTTTGGAAAACTTAAATACTTAACCCAATCACAACGGGTTACGGGATGAGGCACACATCCCAATAGGGATTCCAAATGAAAAAAAACTTTTTTTCAATTCAAAGTGAAGTGACAAAAACTATACATGTGAATACAATGGTCCAAAAGCCCGCTCCTAATCCTTAACACAAGCAATCTGCTCAACATGCGTTTCAGTGAGAGAAGCTCGTCAGTATGTTAAGATCTTGCGCCCACCAGAGAAGACACGCTCTGATGGAGCGCTTGTTGCAGGTATCGCTAAATATTGGCGTGCCATGAGACACAGAGTTGGAAATACTTTACCCTGTGATTTCCAAAACAAGAGGATGTCTGTTTCTTTGGGTTCAGTAGGTTCAGCAAAAAATCAGCGTAATTCATTTTCCACACTGCACCCCTCATTCGAGACAGAAGGGTACATTTAATCAAATAGCCCACTTGTCTTCTCCTTAAGATTTGTAGAATGAGGTGGAATTGTTGGTTGAGTTTGGGAATTTTTCTTTGCGACATCTTCAAATATCTCCTGAAGCTTGTGAGACAATGAACCAAATTGGGCCAAGGTTGATTCATGTGATGTAAAGAATTTGATTCTGATTCGCGGGTCCAGAATGGAAGCACATATGGCTGGTGGCTTAAGAAGAAGTATTTTGATGTATTTTGACAGTTTATTGATCATTGCATGTGAAGCAGGCTCAATTTGCTGCACATCGTAATGCTCACAGGACTACCAATACACCTAAAATTAGTTGTTTTACGATGTTATTGAAATTGTTTGATTAGTGAAAAAACATACCTCAACTATTTGCTTTATTAATAATAGGTAGAGAGGCAGAGCCTGATTGATTGTTGGGTAGCTAGAGGCACAAACTATGACTGTTGCTTCATAAAGGGGTTGGAGAAAGGTTACCATTACCTTTACCTTGTCCCATTCAAGGGAACTGAGCCAATATTGCAGCAAATTATCAGGTGAGTAAAATTGATTATATGCCTCATGAAGTGATAATGCTTGTTTGAGCATATCATAAGTCAAATTCCACCTTGTGCATACATGGGAGAGGAGAGTGGTTGCCTTTGTTGATGTTGTGTCATCATAGACAAGCTTGACCATTGCAATAAACTTCTCTCTTCTTTGTGGGCTATGGCGCAAGTATGAGGCCAATCGGGCAATTCTTGAAATAATTGAGTCATATTGCAAATTGATTCCATCAGGTAGGTCAATGACATTTGAAATCAACATTGGATTTGGATCACTTATTGTGGATGGCTGATAAGGTGGTGAATTGCTAATGCTAAGGGCATTGAGCCCATCGCGAGCAGCTAGATGTAATGTATGGGCCATGCAGCCTACAGAGTGAGTTTTCACTTGAAAAGCTGGGATTTTTGATTCTATTGCCATGGCCATGCGGTGATTTACTGATGCATTATCAGTAGTTAAGCCAAACATACGATCTTCAAGATTGTATCGGTTTATTATTTTGAACAATAATTTGGCCAGTGATGGTCCTGAATGACTTCCTTTAAGAGAACCAAGTATTAGTAAGGAAAAAAAAGAAAAAGAAATTGACTTACCTTCTATTTCACTGAGCCCTAAAAGTAAAGTCGTTAAGTTAAATTTTTCATCCAAAAAATGGGCTGTCACAGCCATGTATGAAATGATATTGGGGCTTTTCCAAGTGTCCATAGTAAAAGAGACATGGGCACTGGAGTTTGAAATGGACTTCCGAATCGCTTCTTGATGAAAAAAAAACACATTAGAAAGATGGGCAGTCAATGCAGTTCGGCAAACAAGTATGTTCAGCATTGTTGGGTTGCAGAGTTCCAATAGAGTATGGAAAGACGTCGATTCAGTCATAGACAGCAGCAGATTTTTTTCACATATAAAATACACGAGTGCGGTCTTTAGCGATTCGGCACAAAGGGACTATTAAAAAGGAGGTCAAATGTTAGCTCATGATCAAAAAATGTTTTGTAAAACATACCTGTTTCACATGTCGCGTTTTCACAAACTTGTCCAGAGTAAGATTCTGCCCTTTGACAAGAGCTTCACTCTTAGGATTGGTGAGACGATGGGAAAGATTGAGATTCTGGCTCATGGCTTTGGTACTTCCAGTTTTATAGCGCTTCAGTTTCTTGTTGCATGTTTTTCCAGAGGCATCAGTTATGTTGCAGTGAACATATTGTTCATCAGTATCAGAGAAATAAACCCACACCCAGGAGCGTTTGAGGCTGTTGATGGGCTCAGCAGTGGATGGTTGTGTTGTAACATTGGTGTTGGGGCTTGACGGTTGTGAAGGGTGAGTGGATGACATTGGGAGTAAGCAAAAGAAAATCGGAGTTTGCAATGAAGGGGGAAGAGGAAAGGTATAAATAAAAAAAAAAAAAAGAAAAGGGGTGGGAGGACGATGGTATGAATCAAAACAAAAAAAAAGAAAACAATGGTATTAATTAAAACAAAAAAAAAGAAAAGGGGTGGGAGGACAATGGTATAAATTAAAAAAAAAGAAATTGATGGTATGAATTAAAACAAAAATAAAGAAAAGGGGTGGGAGGACAATGGTATAAATTAAAAAAAAAGAAAGCAATGGTTTAAATTAAAACAAAAAAAAAGAAAAGGGGTGGGAGGGAGGACAATGGTTCTAGAATGATCCCAGCCATCCCTCCCGATACCGGTATGGTCCCGGCTTGGATTTCCAGGACCATACCAGACAATATTCATGTGTCCAGGATGCACAGGTATTGGGGTTAGGGGTATGCATATGGGTCCAAATTATCCACAGGACCCAGGCTTACACTACTGTAATAATTGACACCTCATATGTAAATCAAAGCTCACTTATGTAATACACACGCACATTTTGGCAATTTAATTGAATTCAATTGAAAATACTTCAATTCCTCATAACTTCTAAAATATACACAACACCTCAATTTTAACACCAAAATTGATGATTAACACCACATGTGATGTGAATTAAATTAAGGTTTCAAGGATTTTCAACTTTTATACAGAAAATACAAAAAACTTAATTTAAGCTTATTTAGAGTTGAGTTACAAAAATTTCACTCAGAGGTGACCCCACCTAATTTTTTATAAGGAATCCAATGGTGAAATAAATTTTATATGTTTATTTATTAGATAAAAATCTATGATAAAGCTTATTTAACTTTTTTCTAAAATTATTTTATTTTGATTAATTTTGTTAAAAATTCATTTTTACTTAATTTTTTCAAGTAAAAATGTGTTTTTACAATTTTCAAATTTAATGTATTTTTATTTTTAAATTATAATTTAATTTTTGATTATGTATATAAATTCATATTTCTATTTCAATTTTCATTTTAATAATATAAATAAATTTATTTTATTTATGTTTGTATATTAATTTTTTGTTTGTGGTCTTTTGGGTATATGAAAATACCTCTAAGGCTCACATTCCCTCCCCCCAAAAAAAGAATATTACTTTATAATATTGTTATTTCTAGTATGTCTGAATTTTCTGAGAATTTTGGTAGCTTCAGGTATGTCCTTTTCTTCTAACCATTCATCTTCACAAGCTGGGTTACTGTACCTAACAAGGTATTCCCTTACTTTTTTGGTTCTTAATTTTCTTTCTTTAAGAACTTTGGTAATCTTCTTTATACCAGATGTCTCAATAGGAGTTATAACTTGGGGAACTTTGTTCCTCAAGGGAAACGTTTCAGCATCACTAGATTTATATGGCTCTATCAAGCTCACTGGAAATGTAGGATGCTTATTACTAGGCTCTTCAGATAATTCTGCTTCAACAGCATTTTCTCCATGGAGGGTGTTAATAACAGAAGGTCCTAAAAAGGAGTCTTTGAGCTTTCTACATCCTTTGATGTTATTGAAGTTGGTGGTGAATACTAGTACTAAATTGTCAGCCTTGAGGTATATTTTACATACCCAAATAGGCCACAATTATCTTAAAAATAAATTCTGAATTATGCATAACTCATAAGTCATGCATATATCCAAAGTTCATCATTTTTAATTTTAGAAAAGATGAATAACCTTTTATTGAGTAAGTAAACTCATGGATTTAAGGCCAGATTTGGATTCTACACAAAAATTCACCTAGGGTAGCTCCATGGAGTGAATAAGCTCAAATTAACTCTTTGAGGTGGTAACATGGAAAATACTTCAATACCACATATAAGATCTGTGAAAATTTTTGTTTTTCTTAATTTCACGCCAAAATAATGGGAATGTGAGAAATCCCATGTTACATATACACTAAGAATAGTGTTAGGCATGTTATGGGCAATTAATATCATGGTATTCTTACATGGACTTTTGGTACACCCATAGTGGATATCTCACTTGAAGCTTAAATTTCTATTTGTCACAACCATGGCAATTCACCTCCTTGGATCCCCATATGGCATATCAAGCCATAGTTCTCTTATGGCAAATTGGCCATATCCATCACCAGTGGCCAATATGGCCACATCATCATCTTATGGACCTTTTATGGCCATTTGTGTTTTGGAGCCTTCATGGCCCTTCACCTCAATCCAGAACCCATAGCGGCAATTTATGCCCAAATGGGTATTTCTGGTCATTTCCCTCAAAACCAGGGGAAATGGCCCAAATGGCTGTTTTTGGCCATTTGGGGTCATAATGCGCATATTTGCGCACTTTGTGCATTTGCGCACTTTTGCGCACTTTGACGCAAAGTGTCCAAAAGACATTTTCCCGCCTTTTGGGCCAGTTTTTGGCTCAAAACCCCAAAGGGCCCAGAAACACCTTTCCAAGCTCTGAAGCCATCACATCCATCCTTTTCCCCTCTGCCTTTCCATCTCAAGACCTTTGGACGTAATCTTCTTGCCAATGAACCAATATGCCATAAATGATGTTATACATCATTGTACATCATTTTTCAACAGCAATTCAATGGTGGCAATATCAAATGGTCATTTCAACATTCCAACATCTCATCACGTCATCAAGGCACCCAATCATTCAGAGGAATCATCAAGGCTCAAGAGCAAGTGTTTCAGCGTCAAAGACCAATGACGCCATCAAGCAGTCATTGGTTATTCTCACTCCAAGTATTCCTTCCAATGGAATACTGTCAATTCATTCTCAAAAGTGTATTCAAGAGGCAGTGCCAAAAGAAGTTGTCAAGTGTCAAAGCTCCACTCAATCCATCTTGGCAACCATATTCATTTCAATACAGTCCGGACCCATCAAGAACTGTATTTCATTTTCAAGCATGGGAAGTTCATTCAACCCAATTCAATTTCAATATTAGCCAGCTGTATCAATTCCCAAAACAATCAATACAGCCTCAAGGATCAATACAGATCAGTTTTCAGCCTGAAGAACTCAAGCTCCCACCTTTTCACATATACCGGCTACCCTTTCCACCCTGGGGGGTTTTTCCCCAGTTAATTAATATACTTTGATTTTATTTTATCTTTATTTTCTTTTCATTTTAGTTAAGCAAATACTGATATTATTAAGGCAGTCATTTAGCACCTTTCTCTTTCTCTTTCTTTGCCTGTCAATGGATATTTGGTGGTCATATCCTTACTAATTCCATTATTCATTTTTGGCAGGTTGAAACAGTGATTAAGGACTTACTTGGTTGGCTCTTTGGCCATTTGGCTTCCCTTTCCTCTTTTGCATCTCATCTTGTACCTGCATATCTTGAGAGGAATTCATTCTTATTATTTTATTCTTTATTTCTTTTGGGGTCTTCCAAGTGAGTTCCCTGATTGCTGAGTGCCAGGCCACTCTTGTATTTCCACTAGAGCCCCTGTGACATTATATTAATTAACTCATAAGTTCTTTTTCATTCTGTTCATTCTTTCTTTATAATTTCATTTACTCATTTCATCAAAATTATGATTCTTTTACGCTTATGAACTTAATGATTCATTGTCATCTCTCAATTTTCTTTCATTCATTCTTCATTTTGAAAATTAAAAGCTGACCCATTTTTATTTTGTTATTCTTTTAAAATCTTTTCAAATCATCAAATTTTCATTTCATTCATAATTCAGGCATCATCTTGATTTTCTTTGATTTTCAAATTTTTCATCAAGATATTCAGACACATTCTTCACATCAAGATTCATAATTGATTCGTTCTTCAAGAATTTTGGTTTTTAAAGAAGAATTCACTTGATTTTGATTGATTGATTGATTTGACATATTTGATATTGACCTCAAGAAAATTGATTTACCTGAAGATTTCATTGATTTTGCTGATTTTTCACATCAAGAATTTTGACATAAACTGATTTTGCCTCAAGAATTCATTTTGTTTGATTGATTTTCTGCAAGATTTTGATTTTGGTTGATTTGATTCATTGATTTTTTGACTTCAAGACTTCATTTGATTTTGATTTTATTGACGTACTTGAAGATTTTCATTTTATTCATTGATTTTTTCCTCAAGATTTGATTGTTGACTCTTTTTGCTTCAAGAAAATTTTGGTTTTAATTCATTTATTTCATTTTATTCCTGATATCATGCCTGTTCAACACTCACCTCTGGCAAGACAGACAAGATCTCAGGCCAGAGCTCAAGCTGTTCTCACTCCAACTCCAAGAGCTCCTCTAGATGGCACCCCAGCAGTTCCTCAACTGAGGGCCCCGCATGGAAGGAGCAGCACCATCCAGGAAGGAAGGAAGAGGGCCCAGAAGATCAAGTTCATTTTCAGGAGTAGTTGGCGGATTTCCAGGAACTTCAAGGACTATTTTCAAAGGTCCAGGTGAAGATGGTGAAGAGGAGGAGGAGAATTCTGTGGAAGAGGAAGAGTCTGATGGTACTGAAGGTGTTCCTGCTCCGGTGGAAGCATCCCAAGGTACTGGAAGGCCAACTCTAGCCCAGTCTAATCAGCCTTTCTCTCATCAGTCTGAACCATCTCTATTGGCCATCATGCAGCAAATGACTCAGATTATGGCCAATCTTCAAGCAGCTTCATCTTCTGAAGCATCAAGACCACCAGCCTTCAAGACTCCATCTATGAAGGCACCGGAATGCTTTGATGGGACTCAGCCCTTCAAAGTTAGAAGTTTCATTCAGTCTTGTCAATTGATATTCCATAATGATCCGGCAAATTTCTCTCAAGACAGAAAGAAAGTTCTTTATGCCACTTCATTTCTCATTGGCAGGGCTGCAAAATGGATTGAGCCTTATCTTTCCAATCTCACCAATCAAGACTCAAATTATCTTCTCAATTCTTGGCCTCTATTTGAATCTCAACTCTTCACTCTATTTGGTGACCCGAATGAAGTCAGAAAAGCAGAAGCTGAGTTGGATTCTTTGAGAATGAAAGAAGGTGGGCATGTATCCTTATACATTGCTGATTTCAGAAGTTTAGTCTCAAGAATCGGGGATTGGGGTGAAAGAGCTCTTATCCATCATTTCAGGAAGGGATTGCCATCCAGGATTTTGGATGAATTGGCCTCCCATCCTTCAAGAATTGACTCTCTTCAAGACTTAATGGACGTTACCCTGGAGCTTGATACCAGGTACCATGAGAGGCAAAATGAAAAGAGTCATCATCAAGAGAAGAAGCCAGAAGCCTCAAAGTCAAGTTCTTCTCATCCTCAAAATTCTTCAAGCTCAAGTCAAAAGAAGAAGAAGAATTTTCAGAAGAGGGACAAGCCCCATTCTTCTTTATTGAATAAAGATTTCAAGCTCATGAACTCTGAAAAAGAAAGAAGAATCAAGGAGGGTCTTTGTACCTATTGTGGTGGGAAGCATAGTCTTGAGTCTTGTTTCAAAAGGCCTCAAAACAAGCTTACCCAACTGTCAGGCAAATTTCCCAGCCAGGGAAAAGCCTGAGTGAAGATCATGTTGTGTTCAATGGTCTTCACAGTTTTCCATCCAGAGCACAATTGTGCATTCTGAATACTGGTGTCAAGAATTCTCTTAAATTTTTTGTTTTTTCTTCTCTTTCTGATGTTTTTTACAGTGTTCTCATTGATTCTGGTGCTACCAACTCATTTATTGCAAAGCAGTTTGTTCACAAGTATTCATTGACTACGTCAGAGCTTCCAGAGAAGATTCCCCTCATCATTTTGGACTCCTCTGAGTCTCCTTCTTTATTTGTGACTCACCATACTAAATATATGGTTGAGCTCCCTTTCTTCCCAAGCTTTGAATGGGACTTTTTAGTCATTGATACTCCCAAGGGAGAAGACCTCATATTGGGCTTTGACTTTCTTAATCATTTTAATCTGTTTATTGATTGGAGGCAAGGATTGATCACCTTTAATTCTGATCATAAGGACTATAATGATCCTTTAATTTCTTTCAGTAATGACTTTTCTTCTGCCAAATCATGTGCAGCTCTGGTTGGTGATTCTAGAACACCATCATTTCCGTCTTCTGTCCATATTCCTTCCCTTAATTCCCATCAGTCATTACTATCATCTAGAGATGAAGTCTTCAAAGAGATTCAAGATGTTGGAGAAGATAATTCTGTATCTTCACTTCATCTCTTCTTTGGGAATATGGACCTTCCTCCTTCATCTTATCATGACTCCCTGGAGGAGCTGTGGGATGAAGAGGAAGAGCCAGAAGAAATAGAAACCGTGATGAAGGTTGTTCCTTCTGTTTATCACCAATACTTGGATGTATTCTCCAAGGTGAAAGCAGAGAAACTTCCTCCTCACCGCGCCTGTGATCATCATATCGAGCTGGAGGGGTCTCTACCTCCAGTTGGGGTAATCTACTCTTTATCAAACCAAGAGTCAGATACACTCAGGGCCTACATTTCAGAGAATGTAGAGAAAGGTTTCATCCAGCCAAGCTCCTCTCCTACAGGAGCACCTGTTCTTTTTGTCAAAAAGAAAGATGGTGGCCTCCGTTTTTGTGTTTATTACCGCAAACTCAATGCTGTTACTAGGAAGAACAAGTATCCTGTTCCCCCTATTAACCAGCTTCTCACTGTTTTCAATGGTTCTTCTATCTTCTCCAAGATTGATTTGCGTGGTGCATATAAACTGCTCAGAATCAAGGAGGGTGATGAACATTTGACTTGTTTTAGAACCAAATATGGTAGTTATGAGTACTTGGTTATGCCTTTTGGGCTTACCAATGCTCCTGCTTCTTTTCAAAATCTTGTCAATGATATTTTTTATGATCTTCTTGATGTTTATGTTGTGGTTTATTTGGATGACATTATGGTCTTTTCCAAATCTGAGGAAGAACATGTCACTCATGTGTCCACTGTTCTTTCCAGACTCAGAGCCAATAACCTCTTTGCTAAGGCATCCAAATGCCTATTCCATGTTTCTAGTGTAGAGTATTTAGGTTATGTTGTTTCTTTTGAAGGCCTCAAGATGGACCAAGCAAAAGTCCAGCAAATTCTCAATTGGCTTCCTCCAAGAAACCTCAAGGCTCTTCAATCATTCCTTGGCTTTGCCAATTTTTACCGCCGTTTCATCAAGAATTATTCAAAGAAAATTAGTTCACTCACAAGTTTCCTCAAGAAAGATTCCCGTTTTCCCCTCAATGAGGAAGCTCTTAGACAGTTTCATCAACTCAAATAGGCATTCACCACTGCTCCAATCCTTCTCTACCCACCATTGTAGAGACCGATGCATCAGATTATGCCTTGGGTGCTGTACTGAGTCAGGTCTCTGAATCAGGAAAACATCCCATTGCATTTGATAGCCGCAAGCCTCTCCCAGCTGAGCTTAATTATGAGATTCATGACAAGGAACTCCTTGGCATAGTCTGGGCTCTCAAGCGCTGGAGAGCTTTTCTTCTTTCCATTTCTTCCCCTTTTGAAGTTCTCACCGATCATTCATCTCTTCAATATTTTATGTCTTCCAAGATTCTCACTCGCCATCAAGCCCGCTGGGCTGAATTTTTATCTGAATTTCATTTCTCAATCACTTACCGCCCTGGCCGCTTGGCCACCCTTCCAGATGCTTTGTCACGTCGGGACGACATTTACCCAGAGAGGGGGGAGGATTTCATCAGCAAGAATCCAATGAACTATCAGAAGATAATCAAGCAAGATGAAATTCAAGCCTCAAAGTTTTTTGCAGTCAAGGTGGATTCATTTTCAAATTTGATTGATTCAATTCAGAAGGCAGTGTGGCAAGACCCTCAATATAGAAGTGTCCTTGAAGATTTGGGTAAAGGTAAATCTGTCCAAGATTATTCTCTTGATTCCTCTTCCAAACTTCTCCTTTTCAAAGATTGGGTGGTGGTCCCAAATGACCCCACAATTCAACTCAATATACTTCAAAAGCAGCATGACTCTCCTCTAGCTGGACACCCTGGCCAAGAGAAGACTCTCAAACTTGTCAAGCGGGATTTCCACTGGTCCGGCATGACTCAACTCATCAAGGATTATGTCTCATCCTGTCAACAGTGTTCAAGAAACAAAAATATTCATCACAAGAAGTTTGGACTCCTCAAGCCTCTTCCAATTCCAAGTGGTCCTTGGATTTGTCTTTCAATGGATTTCATCACTCAATTGCCACTGTCCAATTCCTTTGACTCAATCCTTGTCATAGTGGACAGGTTCTCAAAAATGGCGATTTTTATTCCAACAATAGCTTCAATCACTTCCTTAGATTTGGCCCATTTATTCATCAAGAATATTTTTTCAAAGCATGGCCTTCCTTCAAGCATTGTTAGTGATTGAGGTTCTCTCTTTGTTTCTTCCTTTTGGACCAATCTTTGTCAGCAGCTCAAGATTTCAAGAGATCTGTCAACTGCTTATCATCCAGAAACTGATGGACAGACAAAGAGGGTAAATCAGATACTAGAACAGTACCTTTGGATGTATGTCAGTTATCATCAAGATGATTGGAACACCTGGCTCCCTCTGGCTGAATTTGCCTACAATAACTCTGACCACTCTTCAACAAAACAATCACCGTTTTTCACTGTTTATGGAAGAGATCCTCATTTTGACTCAGTTCACATCACTCAAGATACTCCGGCTGGAAAGTTATCAACAAAAATCCAATCAGTACAGCAAGATGTCAAGAGAGAACTTGAAGTTGCCATAAACAGGTTTAAGAGGTATGCAGATAAAAGTAGAGCAAGTCCACCTGTTTTCAATCCCGGTGACATGGTATGGCTTTCTTCCAAGAACATCAAATCAACCGGACCCACCAAAAAGCTGTCTGAAAGATGGCTGGGTCCTTTTCCAATCTTGAAGAAAGTCAGTACTCATGCCTACCACCTCAAGCTCCCATCTCAATGGAAGTCCATCCACCCAGTTTTCCATATTTACCTTTTGGAACCAGTCAAGGCGTCAACAATCCCAAATAGGCATCAAGAGCCTCCTCCTCCAATAATCATTGAAGAAGAAGAAGAATGGGAAGTCTCTCAAATACTGGACTCAAAGCTCAAGAGAGGAAAATTATGGTATTTGGTGGAATGGAAAGGTTTCAGTCAAGACCCGGAAAGATCCACTTGGGAACCAACTGAAAACCTCAAGAATTGTCCTGAACTCGTCAAATATTTTCACTCATTATATCCTGACAATCCAGGACCCAATTCTTCAAGAGCTTGATTTTTTTTATGGTGCTTGGTGGGGAGAGGAATTACCAAAAGTAAGTCACACTCCTGGTATGCACCTTTAGGGGTATTCTACTCTTTTGTTGTAAGCATCACCTTAGCCACTCTGTGAGCACTTTGCAAATTTTGGACAGAGATCTTTGGCCAGGCTTTTCAACATTCATCTCCAATCTTATGGCCATTTCACTTGGGACAATGGGCTATTCACTTTTCAATTCATTTCCAAGATTCCAAATTCAAATTCATTCCTTCAGCATTTTTTGTTTCTATTTTTATGGCACTAGCGGGAGTGGTAACTACTAAAAGTAAGTTCCTCTCCTGGTGTGCACTTCCCTGAGGGGTCTACAATCTTGTCAAAACATCACCTTGGCCACTTTGTGAGCACCTGGCATCAAATTTCTCTTTCCAGGTCCTTGGCCAATTCCAAAATCAGTTATCAACCTCTGTGATGAAGATTGGAACCTCCTCAAGATTCAATTCAATTTTCTTTTCTTCTTTTCTCTTTCTTTTTTTTTTTATTTTCATTTTCATTCTTTATTTTTATTTTATTTTTATTTGAAATTTTCTCTTATCACGTCAATTATCATGTCAAAATTTTTCATTTATTTTAAAATTCAATTCAAATCATGAAGCCAATGTCAAAAGAAGATCAAGCAAGTCCTGCGTCAAATGTCAAATTTTTAATATCAGTTTTCAAATTTTTATCTTCATCAGTCCTCTTGAATCACTCTCTCAAAATCTTTCCAATAGCCTCAACAGGCTTCACCTTGTATTGGTGCTCAGGAGCTCACCATTCCAAGGTGGGGGGTACTGTCACAACCATGGCAATTCACCTCCTTGGATCCCCATATGGCATATCAAGCCATAGTTCTCTGATGGCCAATTGGCCATATCCATCACCAGTGGCCAATATGACCACGTCATCATCTTATGGACCTTTTATGGCCATTTGTGTTTTGGAGCCTTCATGGCCCTTCACCTCAATCCAGAACCCATAGCGGCAATTTATGCCCAAATGGGTATTTCTGGTCATTTCCCTCAAAACCAGGGGAAATGGCCCAAATGGCTTTTTTTGGCCATTTGGGCTCATAATGCGCATTTGCGCACATTTGCGCATTTTGTGCATTTTTGCGCACTTTGACGCAAAGTGTCCAAAAGACATTTTCCCGCCTTTTGGGCCAGTTTTTGGCTCAGACCCCAAAAGTGGCCAAAAACCCCAAAGGGCCCAGAAACACCTTTCCAAGCTCTGAAGCCATCACATCCATCCTTTTCCCCTCTGCCTTTCCATCTCAAGACCTTTGGACGTAATCTTCTTGCCAATGAACCAATATGCCATAAATGATGTTATACATCATTGTACATCATTTTTTCAACAGCAATTCAATGGTGGCAATATCAAATGGTCATTTAAACATTCCAACATCTCATCACGTCATCAAGGCACCCAATCATTCAGAGGAATCATCAAGGCTCAAGAGCAAGTGTTTCAGCGTCAAAGACCAATGACGCCATCAAGCAGTCATTGGTTATTCTCACTCCAAGTATTCCTTCCAATGGAATTGTGAGCCTTAGAGGTAATTTCATATACCCAAAAGACCACAAATATAAAAAATAACATATTAATATAAATAAAATAAATTTATTTATATTATTAAAATAAAAATAAAAAATATAAATATAAAATTATATTAAAAATAAAAAAATTAATTATAATTTAAAAATAAAATTACTTTAAATTTTGTAAATATAAAATTACATTTATACTTGAAAAATTTAAGTAAAAATGAAATTTTTACAAAATTGTGAAAAAATAAATAAATTTGGAAAAAAGTTAAATAAAATTTATTATAACTTTTTATCCAATAAATAAACATATAAATTTTATTTCACCATTGGATTCCTCATAAAAAATCAGGTGGGGTCACCTCTGAGTGAAATTTTTGTAACTCAACTCTAAATAAGCTTAAATTAAGTTTTTAGTATTTTCAATACAAAAGTTGAAAATCCTCAAAACCTTAATTTAATTCACACCACATGTGGTGTTAACCATCAATTTTTGTGTTAAAATTGAGGTGTTGTGTTTAGTTTAGAAGTTATGAGGAATTAAAGTATTTTCAATTGAATTCAATTGAAATGTCAAAATGTGCGCGTGTATTACATAAGTGAACTTTGATTTACATATGAGGTGTCAATTATTACTGTATTGTACTGTACAATTGAATTGAATTACATGTGTAAATTATAAGTATAATACATGATGAGGAATTAAAGGAAAAATAAATTGGAAAGATTAAATTTGGGGGGGAAAAGGAACTCCAGCTCTAAGGGGGAGCTAGACCCCCAAAATCCTTGCTGACAGGCGTGGGATGTCAAAATTCACGCAAAAGTTCATCACTTTTGGACTGGAATTGAGTTACAGGGTCTGTGGACTCAATTGATGATGAGGTTTTGATACCAACTGGGGTAGTTTTAGCTGTTGCCAAGAAGGTAAAACTACCCTTAAGATAAAACAATCATAATAAAAACAGTTTTAACTGGTTTCTACGCCTCTGACACACATTCTGACGTGTTTTGAAGGCTCTAGGTCTGGTATTGCTATAGTAATGGCTGATTTAAGGGTCTAAAATGGCTAAAAATGGCTAAAAATGGCCTAAACCAGCCCTTTTTGGTCTAAACCAGGGTTCAATGATGCCATAATTGGCTTTTCTGTTGTCAGACTGTTTTTCACGACTGACAAGAGTAAATTTTACTTTTGGAGTAAGAGAATTGATGGCTATAAAAGAATGTCTTCTTTGCCCCACTTTTCTCTTCATGTTAGAATCTTTTCCTTTTATTAATTAGTTTAAAACTGTTAAACCAATCAATCAAAGATTCCAACCACCAATTTTAAATCATTTTAATCCTTTTAACCACGTGAAAAAATCATTATAATCATTGTTTGTAACTCTTATAATCATTTTTACCCCTGAACCACCCCAAAAGTGAATTAAAGCATCTTTCATCACTGTTAACTTTGTCACTTTGTTTCCAAATTCACTCTGGTCACTTTTGGGCGTGTTTTCTCTTTAATATTCTTCTTAAAGACTTTGTTCTTTAATTAATTGCTTGCAGTTCTTTGCTCAATTAATTCCAATTGAAATTGCTCTTGAAGAAATTTCTTTTGTAGCCTTAAAATATCTCTTGTAGAGTATTTTTTGGATAAATCTTTATTGTTGGTAAAACAATAAATTTTTATATTATTGTTTTATACTAATAAAGTTATAAACAATAAAATTGGCGTGTTTTCTCTTAAAAATAATATTTCATACTATTTTTAACTGAATTTTACCTTATACAAATTTTGAGGACAGGAAAAGTACTTGATTTTTAATCAAAGTTTCATATCCACACCTTACATTTGGGGGCCCAGCCGTGATATTTTACCTGTGACATATTTTTTTACTCTTTTTAAATCTTTTTTCTTATATTGAAAAATTTAAAAACATATAAAAAATACTTATAATCCAAAAAAATCCTTAAAAAATAATTTTTTTCATATTATAAGTGAGGCTTATATTTTTATTTCTTTTTTGAAATAACCTTTTTTTTGACTTAATTAATTGACTTTTTCATTAATTTTAGTGTCTGACAACGTGGTAAGACAAGAAAACATTGAAACAGCCTCAACAGTAACCAGCATTATCCCTGCCAGTACTGTTAATTCTGATCATAATAGTACTGTTATTGTGACTCAAAATAATCAACCTGAACCAATATCTTCTGAATTAATTAACTTGGATATAAGTAATACACTTCAGAAAGCCAAAAATTTGGCCAATAGTAAGTTTTTGACGTAAAAATACTATTTTAAGCCTTTTTTAACCATAATTATGCCTTCAACCAGGTCAGGAGCCAGCTACAACCCCTCAAGCAGCTCCCAAAAAGGTAATAGACGTGATTATGGCAGAGGCCAACCAGGTACAGAAGGAAAAGGGTCAGTTGATGACTTCCAAACAACTAAAATGGGTCATTCTGAAGCTGATAATACCATTTTACCTTCAAAAAGAGCTGACACCGCCACAACAAGCCTCTGTGGACATATACAAAGCCAGCCACAGTGCATACAACAATGCACTCCAATTCAAGGAGTACCAGATCCTTGCAGACCTGTGGAAGAATTGCATGAATTCTTACCTGACAGTAAGAAAATTCTTGGGCCATCCCAACACTTGCAAATTGCTCAATGGATGGCATCCATTGATGGAGAAGAAAAACATGATGCTTTTGACACTAGAATGGAGGAAAAACAACCCTCCACCAGCCAAACCAGTGCCAAAAACAGCCCCAGTGGCCAGCAGCAGCAATTCCAACGTGAAAAAGCAGCCACAAACTCCAAACAAGGGCAAAGGGAAGGCACCAGCCCCAAAACCTTACAGCCAGGGCTACAGAATCCCAAAGATTCAGCAGGATGCCATGGAAAATGTATTTCAGATGGCCAGAACCATGATGGAATTACAGAAGAAGGAGGAAGCCAGATTAAGGTTCCAGAAATGATTTCTGACATATTTGATTCCATCCCAGAGTTGTATAATGCTATAAATGACGTGAAAAAACATCTTTCTGATAAAAATGACACCATTTGTAACAACATTAAAACAAACAACCTGAGTCTGTGCCAAATTAATGAAACACTTATGTGTTTTGAAAAAGTTTTGAGAACAATTAAAAATTCCAATAATGATAATTCTTCTAACAATAAAATAAATGAACAATCTGCCATTATTAAAGAATTAACAGATAAATATTCTAAATTCAATATTGATGACATAATTGAAACAAGAATTAAACAAGCCATAAATATTATCAAGACAGATAACAAGAAAGTCCTTGATGACATTTCAAATTCATTTACTGAAGTAAAGACATATACCATTGCCTTGAAAAAGTGTTTTGATGCTTCACAAGAAGAAGTATCAAAATTATCAATGAAATTGAATCAAGTCACTGCTGATAATACAAGACAGACAGAGTTATGGCAAGAACTTACACATAAAGAAGACATGTATAAAATTGAAGTAATAAATTTAATACAAAGCTTCCAACATGAATACAGAAATTCCCAAAGGTGTAGCAACAGTAAAATGAATGACATTGAACAATTACTGAACACCTTACCAAGAATGTCTACACCTCTAAATCAAAATGAGGGCACAAGAATTTCAAATCCACAAGTATTGTATCCTGATAATTCACAATTAAAAAATGAATTATCCACTTCTTTTCATAACTTGGAACCATCAATGGGCCAAGCACTCTTAAAAGAAGTTCCAAAACTTAAAGAATGGCCTCACTTCAGTGGTGAAGGAGAGTATGACCATATGGAATTCATTAGAGGTATTGACATGATCAAAGAGGATTTTGAATTACCAGACAGATTGGTAACAGCCAGGTTTAACACCTTGTTTACCAGATCAGCTCACAGATGGTACATCAAAATAAGACAAGCACATGGACACCAGAGTTGGACTTGGTGGAAAACCCAAATCATCAACAAATGGGCAAATGATGCTTGGAGGTTTAAAGTTGAAACAGCCTTTGAATCTGCCAAATTTAATGCTGATAAAGACAAAGCTTTACCATGGTTTTGCCAACAAAAGGACAGATTAACAGCATTATATTCTGACATGTCAGAATTTATGATCCATAGAAAAATTCTGAGACAATGTGGAGGTGACTTAGAGCATGCTGTCAAAAGCAGGACTACTGAACAATCTTCAGCAGAGGATATTATCAATATACTAGAAGAAGTAACCACCAGAACCAAAATTGGTTCTAGTAGGGTGAATCTTAAAACAAGGTTTAATACACCTTGGAAAGATTCTGTGGACAAAAACCCCAAAGAAAATTCTAGTAATATTAAATATAAATCTGCAGATACAGTCAGAAAATGCCATATTTGCCAAAGCACCACCCATTTAGCCAATACATGTCCAAAAAGGGGGAAAATCAATGAAATTGACATTGAAAAAGAACCAGATGTTGAAAAAGAAGACATAATTGAAGACAATTCAGATGATAAGTCATCCATATTCTCTGAATCTTCAAAAGATATAGAAAATATCAATGCCACTTTTGACATCATGGAATCTTATTCCCACTTACCACAATTGAGCAATGGTCAAGTTGATTTATCAAAAGTTCAAGATGCACAACTTATGAAGACAAAACCAAACAGAGGAAAAGGTTATACAGCTGGTAACTCCTGTATAACAGAAGTGGTGATTGACAACAAACCCACCAAACTTTTGCTTGACCCAGGAGCCTTCTGCTCTTGTGTTGGAAAATCTTTTCTTAAGACTTGTGTACCAAATTTTGAAGACCAATTGTTACCAATTGATGGTATAAAATTCAACAGTGCAAGTAACCCAATGAAAGCATTAGGAATCTTTGAGACCAATGTCATATTCCCACACATAAATGGGAATTTAAGGATCACAGTTGAATTTGTTGTTATGGAAAATTGCTCTAGTACCCATTTTATATTGGGAAATGACTATTTAATCATGTATGGGATAGATTTACATAATAACAAAGACAGATACTTTACAATTGGAGACAATAAGCGCCAGAAATTTGCCTTTTTACCCTTTAAAAGACAAATTACAGTAAACAAAGTATCACCAGTCAACTTAGAGTTAGAGAAATTCAAGTCTGAACAGTTAAATGAGGCTGAAATAAGCCTTCATCTGACTGATAAGCAAGAAAATGAACTTTCTTCCCTTTTGTATGACCACAGAGGAGCATTTGCTACAGACAAAGAACCCCTGGGAGCAATTATTGGTCATGAAGTTGACATCATTCTTAACATTGAGAGACCTTATCCACCACTCTTAAGAAGACCTGCTTATCCAGCAAGTCCCAAATCAAGAGAAGCTCTAGAAATTCATATCAAAGAACTTCTAGACCTTGGTGTAATAAGAAAAGTAGGCCACAATGAGGAAGTAGAAATAACTACACCAGTCATAGTGGCGTGGCATAATGGAAAATCCAGAATGGTTGGGGACTTTAGAGCTCTGAACACTTACACTGTTCCAGACAGATACCCAATACCAAAAATCCAAATTGCCCTTACTCAAATATCTCAAGCAGTGTATATAACCACTATGGATGCCCTTAAAGGATTCCATCAAAATGTGGTAACACCAAGAGCAAGAAAATACTTGAGAATTATTGTTCATTGTGGAGTGTATGAATACTTAAGGATGCCCTTTGGTATCAAAAATGCACCTTCACACTTCCAAAGAATGATGAATGAAATCTTCCCTGAGGAACTCTCAGAGGGATGGTTAATCATTTACATTGATGACATTATTATCTGTTCAAAGACTTGGGAGGAGCACATGTACAGATTATCAAGAGTTTTGACAAAAATCCAATCAGTAAACATGAAAATCTCCCTGAAGAAATGTCATTTTGGATTTAAAGAACTTAAGGCACTAGGACATGTTGTATCTGGTTTGTCCCTTGGAATTGATAAAAACAAAGTTGCAGCAGTATTGTTAAAACCCATGCCTCAGAATAAGAAGGAAATTCAGTCATTCTTAGGTTTTGCAGGATATTACAGGCAACACATTAAAGACTTTGCATCCATAGCAAGACCACTTTATAAGTTGTGTGACAAAGACACAGTATTTGAAATGACTGTTGACAGAGTCAAAGCTTTTGAGTCTCTAAGAGAAGCATTGACCACTGCTCCACTCTTACTGATGCCAGACTTTAAATTACCTTTCAAACTGTATATTGATGCATCAGGGGATGGACTAGGTGCTGCACTTCACCAAGTTCAGATCATAAATGACAAACCTGTAGAAGGACCAATATGTTTCATATCCAGGCAAATCAAACCAACTGAAGCCAGATATGGAGCAAGTCAAATGGAATGTCTATGCCTTGTCTGGGCCTTGGAGAAATTGAACTATTTCTTAGAGGGATGTGTTTTTGAAGTAATAACAGATTGTACAGCTGTGAAATCACTTTTGAACATGAAAACACCTAACAGACACATGCTCAGATGGCAAATAGCCATACAAGAATACAGAGGCAATATGACTATTGTTCATAAGGATGGGAATATTCATAAAAATGCAGATGGACTAAGCAGATGGCCATTACCAAATAACATTGATAATCCTGCTTATGTTCCAGAAGAAGCTTCACCACAAATTCCAATAGAAGGAATAAGTGTTACAGACTTGAACACCACCTTCTTTGAAGAAGTCAGAAATACTTACACTCAAGATAAGAATTGTAGCATCTTATGCCAATTACTTAACAAAGACTGTAAAGACAACTCTCTAATACATGCCTTGGATGAAGTATGGAGAAAATCTTATAATGAAGGAAGATTTCACCTACTGGATGGTATAATTTACCACAGAACCAAGCACACATGTGTCATGACAGTTATAGACAGGTCATTAATCAATCTTGTACTGAAAGAATGCCATGATAGTCCCTTTTCAGGACATCTTTCTGAGGACAGAACAAGAGAGAAAGTAAAGACCTGCATATGGTGGCCAATGTGGCAAAAAGATGTTGCAGAATATTGCAAAACCTGTGACAGATACCAAAAGG
The DNA here is from genome assembly GCA_023105745.1 of Austropuccinia psidii. Taxonomy (NCBI): domain Eukaryota; kingdom Fungi; phylum Basidiomycota; class Pucciniomycetes; order Pucciniales; family Sphaerophragmiaceae; genus Austropuccinia; species Austropuccinia psidii. The sequence continues at coordinate 35,186,442 of JALGQZ010000008.1, forward strand.
CAAATAAATCCACTGGCAAAAGACTTGGAAATATGATGAAAATCCAAGAACCAAACAGACCTTGGGAAATTGTCCATATGGATTGGGTAACTGGCCTACCACCAGGAGGTGACAGGAGCTATAATGCTTGCCTAGTAATTGTGGACAGATTCAGTAAAACTCCAATCTTTTTACCATGTCACAAAGATGATACAGCCATGGATACAGCTCTTCTGATATGGAATAGAGTAGTGTCATGGACTGGGATATTTACAAATATCATCAGTGATAGAGATCCCAAATTCACTTCAGCTCTATGGACAAATCTTCACCAATTATTTGGCACAAAACTGTCTTTCTCTACAGCCTACCACCCACAAACTGATGGTCTGGCTGAAAGAATGATCCAAACCTTAGAGGACATGGTGAGAAGATTTTGTGCATATGGCCTTGAATTCAAAGATTGTGATGGATTTACCCATGATTGGTGTACTCTGTTACCAGCACTGGAATTAGCATATGAAACATCAATCCATTCCAGTACCAATCAGACTCCTGCTATTCTAGAAAAAGGATGGAACCCCAAGTTACCCCAAGATTCCTTGAGGAAAGACTTAATTGAAATACATCCCACAGCTGCTAGCTTCAAAGGAATGCTAGACAAAGCTAGAAAGCATGCAGTGAGATGCATGGAGGACTCTTTTGCATATGCTAAAGACAAATGGGATAAATCTCATGCAACTCCAGATTTCAAAGTGGGGGACCTAGTTCTTGTATCCACCACTAACTTCAATAACATCAAAGGATGTAAAAAGTTGAAAGACTCCTTTGCAGGACCTTTTGTGATTAAGGCCCTCCATGGAGAAAATGCTGTTGAAGTAGAGTTATCTGAAGAACTTAGCAATAAGCACCCTACATTTCCAGTGAGCTTGATAAAACCATATAAATCTAGTGATGCTGAGAAATTTCCCTTGAGGAATAAGATTCCCCAAGTTATACCTCCTATTGAGACATCTGGTACTAAGAAAATAGCCAAAGTTCTTAAAGAAAGGAAATTAAGAACCAAGAAAGTAAGGGAATACCTTGTTAGGTACAGTGACCCAACTTGTGAAGATGAATGGTTAGAAGAGAAAGATATACCAGAAGCCACCAAACTCCTGAGGAGATTCAGACACACTAGAAACACCAATATTACAAAGTAATATTCTTTTTTAGGGGGAGGGAATGTGAGCCTTAGAGGTAATTTCATATACCCAAAAGACCACAAATATAAAAAATAACATATTAATATAAATAAAATAAATTTATTTATATTATTAAAATAAAAATAAAAAATATAAATATAAAATTATATTAAAAATAAAAAAATTAATTATAATTTAAAAATAAAATTACTTTAAATTTTGTAAATATAAAATTACATTTATACTTGAAAAATTTAAGTAAAAATGAAATTTTTACAAAATTGTGAAAAAATAAATAAATTTGGAAAAAAGTTAAATAAAATTTATTATAACTTTTTATCCAATAAATAAACATATAAATTTTATTTCACCATTGGATTCCTCATAAAAAATCAGGTGGGGTCACCTCTGAGTGAAATTTTTGTAACTCAACTCTAAATAAGCTTAAATTAAGTTTTTAGTATTTTCAATACAAAAGTTGAAAATCCTCAAAACCTTAATTTAATTCACACCACATGTGGTGTTAACCATCAATTTTTGTGTTAAAATTGAGGTGTTGTGTTTAGTTTAGAAGTTATGAGGAATTAAAGTATTTTCAATTGAATTCAATTGAAATGTCAAAATGTGCGCGTGTATTACATAAGTGAACTTTGATTTACATATGAGGTGTCAATTATTACTGTATTGTACTGTACAATTGAATTGAATTACATGTGTAAATTATAAGTATAATACATGATGAGGAATTAAAGGAAAAATAAATTGGAAAGATTAAATTTGGGGGGGAAAAGGAACTCCAGCTCTAAGGGGGAGCTAGACCCCCAAAATCCTTGCTGACAGGCGTGGGATGTCAAAATTCACGCAAAAGTTCATCACTTTTGGCCTGGAATTGAGTTACAGGGTCTGTGGACTCAATTGATGATGAGGTTTTGATACCAACTGGGGTAGTTTTAGCTGTTGCCAAGAAGGTAAAACTACCCTTAAGATAAAACAATCATAATAAAAACGGTTTTAACTGGTTTCTACGCCTCTGACACACATTCTGACGTGTTTTGAAGGCTCTAGGTCTGGTATTGCTATAGTAATGGCTGATTTAAGGGTCTAAAATGGCTAAAAATGGCTAAAAATGGCTTAAACCAGCCCTTTTTGGTCTAAACCAGGGTTCAATGATGCCATAATTGGCTTTTCTGTTGTCAGAATGTTTTTCACGACTGACAAGAGTAAATTTTACTTTTGGAGTAAGAGAATTGATGGCTATAAAAGAATGTCTTCTTTGCCCCACTTTTCTCTTCATGTTAGAATCTTTTCCTTTTATTAATTAGTTTAAAACTGTTAAACCAATCAATCAAAGATTCCAACCACCAATTTTAAATCATTTTAATCCTTTTAACCACGTGAAAAAATCATTATAATCATTGTTTGTAACTCTTATAATCATTTTTACCCCTGAACCACCCCAAAAGTGAATTAAAGCATCTTTCATCACTGTTAACTTTGTCACTTTGTTTCCAAATTCACTCTGGTCACTTTTGGGCGTGTTTTCTCTTTAATATTCTTCTTAAAGACTTTGTTCTTTAATTAATTGCTTGCAGTTCTTTGCTCAATTAATTCCAATTGAAATTGCTCTTGAAGAAATTTCTTTTGTAGCCTTAAAATATCTCTTGTAGAGTATTTTTTGGATAAATCTTTATTGCTGGTAAAACAATAAATTTTTATATTATTGTTTTATACTAATAAAGTTATAAACAATAAAATTGGCGTGTTTTCTCTTAAAAATAATATTTCATACTATTTTTAACTGAATTTTACCTTATACAAATTTTGAGGACAGGAAAAGTACTTGATTTTTAATCAAAGTTTCATATCCACACCTTACAGGAATACTGTCAATTCATTCTCAAAAGTGTATTCAAGAGGCAGTGCCAAAAGAAGCTGTCAAGTGTCAAAGCTCCACTCAATCCATCTTGGCAACCATATTCATTTCAATACAGTCCGGACCCATCAAGAACTGTATTTCATTTTCAAGCATGGGAAGTTCATTCAACCCAATTCAATTTCAATATTAGCCAGCTGTATCAATTCCCAAAACAATCAATACAGCCTCAAGGATCAATACAGATCAGTTTTCAGCCTGAAGAACTCAAGCTCCCAACTTTTCACATATACCGGCTACCCTTTCCACCCTGGGGGGTTTTTCCCCAGTTAATTAATATACTTTGATTTTATTTTATCTTTATTTTCTTTTCATTTTAGTTAAGCAAATACTGATATTATTAAGTCAGTCATTTAGCACCTTTCTCTTTCTCTTTCTTTGCCTGTCAATGGATATTTGGTGGTCATATCCTTACTAATTCCATTATTCATTTTTGGCAGGTTGAAACAGTGATTAAGGACTTACTTGGTTGGCTCTTTGGCCATTTGGCTTCCCTTTCCTCTTTTGCATCTCATCTTGTACCTGCATATCTTTAGAGGAATTCATTCTTATCATTTTATTCTTTATTTCTTTTGGGGTCTTCCAAGTGAGTTCCTGTCACATGGTGGAATGTGATCTACAACTTGCCAGTATTAATCGGTCTTTCAACCGGTTTAATAGCCTTTTCGGCAAGAGTTCCCTTTGCTGAGGTCTGGCAGACAGCATTGTGACAGTTCCCTGATTGCTGAGTGCCAGGCCACTCTTGTATTTCCACTAGAGCCCCTGTGACACTATTTTGACATGAAAAATAAGCAAGGGGGCCAAAAGACATCTAAGAGAGCCAGGGTACCCAACTTCTGAGGCCTCTGAGGCGTGGACAGCTCCAAAGCTTGAATCCATGGCTGATCTTGGCTCAATTGGTAAGCTAAGACACTTTGGGAACTTGGTTACCATGTTACAACTACAGTAAACCATAAGAAAATAGCAATTAACCTGCTATTTTGATGTGCCAAGGAGGTAAAGTGCTACTTAGACTCCTGTACAATTGTCAATTCTTAATGATTTTCCATGGATAGACCCTAAAAGAGTAATTAAAACACTTTTTGGACTTGTATCCATTGATTTACCTCATAGCAACCAGCTAAACACTGATATTTGCAATTCTATGTAGAAATGAGGTAAAACTTCTAAAATTCATTAAAAAAACAATTCTTAATGAATCTCTCTGAAATTTTCAGGACCAATGAAGAACTTTATACAAAATAATTATAGTTTTACTGCTAAAATTAAAAGTTTTACGTACAGTCCATTTTTGATTATTCTACGTGAAACACTGAATCTTCAAAAATTCACAGTAATTAAAACTTGTGATGAAATTGCCAATAACATTGATAACTTTGAGAAATAAATTATTGTTTTAAAATAAAAGAAGATTTACAGCTGTTACTCCTTTTATTTTTAACCATATTGGGGTTGGTAGTCAAATAAAAGCATCAAATAAGTAATTATGATAATCTTACATGACAACAGATGATGCAATCAATCATCCAAAAAGATTTAATGTTTTCTCACTCATTGGTTTTTCAGTTTGTTTCATTGCACACCTCTGTGAGCTGTTTTTGACTTAAAAGAGGCCTCTTATTTCTGTTTTCTCCAAGAATCATCTTATTATCCATTTATATCATTGTTACCAACAAGTAAGTATTATTTAAAGCTATTCTTAAGTGTTTTAATTCTTTCCAAATCAATCAGAAAGATGTGAAATCATATAATCCAACTATATATTGTTTTAATACTGTTATAAATACATTTTGATCCATTAAATCCACAATTCTACGTCAAATCTCTCTATCTTATCTTTCAATAAGCTCTTTGGAATATTAGTGAGTGATTTATCTTTCATTCTTAAATTTTTTCTCTAAAAAATTAGTTTTCTTCAAGAATTATCTTTATAATTATTCTTGTAAAAGATAATTATATATTAAAATAATCTTATTATTTTAATAAAAGAAGTTTTTATTATTAAATTCTTCTTGTAATTGATTCTTGTAGACAATTACTGCTCACTGTTAAAATCACTAGTGGTGTTTAAAATGTGAAAGAAATAATTCTTTAATTATTTAATTGTGGTTATAATAATATTTTATTATTATATTTCATAATAACAGACATAGTACTGTTGACTAATAGTAACATTATCATCAGTTTCATAGTCACATCTTACATTTGGTGGCCTGGCTGTGATTTTAACCATATTCTAGACTTCATTTTTTGTTCTCAAAACTACCATACCTACCCATCTCTTATATTTGGAGGCTTGACCGTGTTTTTTGAACCTTTTTGCAATTAATTAATGTATATTTAAGCTCTAAAATATATTAATTTAATAATTTTTTTCTTTCAATTTGAAGTTAAAATAAATTTTCATTTTTGAAATTGTCTTAAAATCTTTTTCATTGAGGAATTTGTTTTAATTTTATATTGTTTTTACACGTGGCTTTTTCACATCCAAAAACTCATAAAATTATTCTTTGAGTTACTCTGAATTAATTTTGATTCAAATTCTTAAATTTTAATTTTTTTTTCTTTAAAAAGAACAATTTTTTTAATATTAAAAAAATATAAAAATTATGAGAAATCTTTAAAAAGATTATAAAAAATAATTTTTCTCTTTTATAATTTTTTCTAGTGTCCTTAATCAAATATTGTGCAGCTGGAAACAGACTCAGTAAAAGATATATCACTAGTCCAGAATCTTCAGAAGCAGATTTTGAAGACAGTATTGAGGTGCAAATTGCTAAAAGAGGCACCTTATTTAACTCAGAAAAGAATAAATTACCACCAAAAGGTGTGTGTTTTATCTTATATTTTCACTTTTTATCTTTAAATTGAGGTTAAAATGGTGCATACCAGAAATAGAAGCAACTATTCAGTCCAAACAGATGGATGTGGACAAGGAGGAGGAAAGACCAAATCCAGAAGTGCCAAATCTTCCTCAAGAAAGACACATCTGGAGGATGCCAGAGTTGCCACCCATTCCCCAAGGTCTGTACCCACAGATTTTGAGGTAGATTCTGAGTGTGAACTGATTCATGGCAATATTTCCAGGGCTGAACCATTTTCAGGTGGCAGAAATAGAAATATATCAATGCCGGTACAAAAACTGGTTCAGAGCAGCCAAAGAAGAAGAGTAGGAAATATGCCCAAGCCTTTGGCAGGGGGCCATTAACTCTTACTTACACATCAAGAGCTTTCTGGGTCAGGAGAAGACCATAGAGCTCTTAAGAGGTTGGAGGCCATTGTCTTGCAAAGACAAGGTCAAAAAGATAAAGAATTGGTTGAAGAACCAAAGTCTTTTATCCATAGACCAGAAGAAAGAGTTGGAAATGACTCCAGCTTTGGAAACAGAGGCCCCAGTGGTGTCTACCAGCTCCAAACCAGCTCCAGAAGTGTCCAAAGACAAGCCCAAAGGACCTCAGAAAAAACAGAGAGGTCCAAAGAACCACAAAGGCAAGGGAAAAGGCAAAGCCAATTGGCACAGACCTTACCCACAAGGGTACAGGATTCCCAAATTAGAGCCTTCAGCTGTGGACAGTGTGTTCAATATGGCCAGGACTCTTATGGAATTTACAGCCAAGGGGCAGGAAAGGATGAACAGAACATTTCCACACAAATCATAGATGAAATACATTTTTTTCAATCCAACATTGATGTAAATATTGGTAAACTTGATGAAAAGTTAACTAAAATAACATTGGACATCAATGACTTGAAAAAAATGACAAGAAGAATACTGAATGGTATCAATTGACAAATGTCAGACTTGATTACATCATCAATACATGTGACAGAATTGAGAGTAAATGTCAAAATGATGAAATGTAAGATATTTCCATTTTTAACATTAATGATCAACTTAAAATTCTAAAAGATCATATCTTAGAAATAGCTAAGAATACCAATCAATTTGCTACACATTTAGCAAAAAGTCACAGTGAAAGGCAGAAGTTAAAGAAGGAAATCATTTCAAATGTGAAACAAATTAATAAGAATTATGAACCACATATGCCAAGAAATTCTACACCTTTGACTGAAGAGAAACCTTCTGTTAAATGAAGTTTGACCCCACTCTTAGGAGAAAATGTTATCTCTGCAAGAGATATTCCCAAATTAGAAGAATGACCAAAATTCTCTGGTGAAGGTGAATACAACCATATTGAGCTCATCAGAGCTATTGATATGTTGCAAGAAGACTTTAATATATATGATGAAGTTATAGTGGGAAGATTACACTGTCTGTTTACCAGAACTGCAAAGAAATGGTATTACAAGATGAGACAAGATCATGGAAAACATGATTGGTCTTGGTGGAAATCTGAAATGATTACCAAATGGGCCCATAATTCTTGGAGGTTTAAAATGGAAAATGATTTTGAGAGTTCCATTTTCAACTCAGAAAAGGATAAACCACTTACTTGGTTCTTCAAGCAGAAAGACAGGTTATCTGCTTTACACCCAGATATGTCTGACACCATGATTAATGTGAAAATATTAAGAAAATGTGGAGGAGAGCTGGAACATGCTATCAAGTGCAGATGTGTAGAACCCTGCTCAACAGAGGACTACATCAATGCAATGGAAGATATCATTACTAGAACAGGAATGGGTAAGACTTGGACTAAAATCCCTGTGGAATCCACAATGGTCCCAAAGATTTCCAGAGAGGACAGAAAACCTGAAAGACCTGTCTTGAAGTGTCATAAATGTGGAAGCACTTCAAATTTAGCCAACACTTGCACCAAAAAGACAAAAATCAATGAAGCTAAATTCATTGAAGAAGTTCAGTGCACTGAAGAGAAAGAAGAATCTGACTTATATTCTGCAGTCTCTGAGGATACACCAGTAGAGGACTATCCCATTGCAAACATTAAAGCTTTCTTTGAGGTCACAGAAGTCCATACTCAGTTGCCACAGTACAGTGAGGACTGTCATAGCCCTATCAATATCAAAGATGCCAGAATGTGTAAAACCAAACCTGCTAGAGGTAAAAGATACACTGCTTGAGCATCTTGTGTCAAATAAGTTCTGATTAATGATATTGGAGCCAAAGTTAATTTTGATACAGGGGCATTTTGTACTTGTGTAGGCAAAGATTATCTTCAAGCCATACTCCCTGAATGGAAGAATCATCTATTACCAATAGAGGGTGTACAATATAGTAGTGCCAGTAATAATATGTACCCTTTGGGTATATTAGACACTAGTATTGTATTTCCACACCCAGCAGGAAGTATTAGAATGAAGACTGAGATTGTAGTAATGGACAATTTCACATCTCAGCACATTATTCTTGGAAATGATTACTTGAATATTTATGGTATTGACATCAATAACCATAAGGATAGATATTTCACAATTGGAGAAAACAAGAGACAAAAATTTGCTTTTTACAATATTCCAAAACAAATATCACTGGTATCTTCTAAAAAAGATACTTATAAAGAAGAATTTGTGACTAGTCAACTTGTTGAAGCACAAATTAATCCATCATGGTCACCAAAGATGAGACATGAGCTTATTGATGTGTTATACACATATAATAATGTGTTTGCCTCTGATAATAAACCATTAGGTGCTATAAAAGGAAATGAAGTTGATATTACTCTTAATATTGACAGACCATATCCTCCAGTACTTAGAAGACCAGCTTATCCAGCCAGTCCCAGAGCTAAAGAATCCTTGGAAAAACATATCCAAGAGTTGATCAAACTTGGTGTACTAAGGAAAGTAGGCCATAATGAAGGAGTTGAAGTGACAACACCTGTTATCATTGCTTAGAATAATGATAAATCAAGGATGGTTGGAGATCTTAGAGCATTGAATACCTACACAGTTCCAGATAGGTATCCAATCCCTAGAATTCAAGAAACATTGACCCAATTGTTCAAAGCCAAGTATATAACATCAATGGATGCATTAAAAGGCTTTCGCCAAAATATTTTGACGCCTAAAGATAAGAGATTACTTAGAATTATCACTCAATGTAGTATTTATGAGTATCTTAGAATGCCATTTGGTATTAAAAGTGCACCATCTCATTATCAAAGAATGATGAATACCATCTTCCCCACAGAATTATCTGAAGGATGGCTTATCATTTATATTGATTATATTATCATATGCTCTGATTCATGGTCTTTGCACCTTGAAAGACTTGAAAGAGTAATTCACAAAGTTGCAGAAGTGAATATGAAGATTTCACTCAAGAAATTCAATTTTGGGTTTGAAGAGCTCAAAGCATTAGGACATATTGTTTCTGGTTTAAGCTTGGGTATTGACAAAAATAAAGTGGCAGAAGTGTTACTTAATTCAATACCCCAGAATAAGAAATAAATCATGTCTTTTTTAGGATTTGCCAGTCTTTATACGCAAAACTTGAAAGACTTTGCAATTATAGCCAAGTCACTCTACATAATCTGTGATCAACAGACAGTATTTGAGATGACACAGGAAAGAATGAAAGCTTATGAGAAGATAAGGAAAGCTCTTAAAGAAGCACCTTTACTCCTCATGCCTAACTGTAATATACCTTTTATATTGTACATTGATGCATGTGGAGATGGATTAGGGGAAGCCCTACATAAAGTCCAAATTATTGATTACAAACCTACAGAAGGACCAGTTTGTTAAATCTCAAGAAAAATTAAACCAACAGAAGCCAGATATGGTGAAAGCCAAATGGAGCATTTATGTTTGGTATGGGCAGTTGAGAAATTACACTATTATCTTTATGGAAGTTTTTTTGAAGTGATAACTGACTTTAATGCTGTGAAATAACTTCTTAACATGCAAACTCCCAACAGAAATATGTTGAAATGGCAAATAGCCATTCAAGAATATAGAGGAAACATGACTATAGTTCATAAAGCAGGAAACATTCACAAGAATGCTGATGGACTTAGCAGGTGGGAATTAGCCAATACTTCTGATAATCCAGCTTATGTACCTTTAGAACCAGAACCACAAATTCCAATTGAGGGAATTAACATAACTAATATTGGGACTGAATTCTTTGAAGAAGTCAGGGAATCTTATAAGAAAGACAAGAATTGCCATATCTTGACTACGCTATTAGATAAAGACTGCAAAGATACATATTTAGTCAATTCACTGGATGAAGTTTGGAAGAATTCCTATTCTGAAGGAAGATTTCACTTGTTTGATGGGATTATTTACCACAGAACCAAGCATTCTTGTGTAATGACATTGTGTAGCAGATTTCTTATCAATACCATTCTTCATGAATGCCATGATAGCATCTATTTGGGACACCTGTCAGAGGACAGAACACTTGAGAAAGTGAAGAACTGTGCATGGTGGAAATCTTGGAGAAAAAGAGATCATTGAATATTTCCATACCTGTGACAGATGTCAAAAAGCAAACAGGAGCACAGGCAAGAAATTTGGACTTGCAATCCATATTCAAGAACCAAAATCCCTTTGGGAAGTTTTTCACATGGATTGGGTCACAGCACTTCCTCCAAGTGGTTACAGAAGTTATAATGCTTGTTTAGTCATTGTGGACAGATATAGCAAGACTCCCATATTCTTACCATGTCATAAAGATGACACAGCTATGGATACAGCTCTTCTTCCATGGAGTAGAGTTATTTCTCATACAGTATTATTCAAGAATATAATAAGCTACAGAGATCCCAAGTTCACATCTGCACTTTGGACCAATCTTCATAGGTTGTTTGAGACTAAGCTATCATTCTCTACAGCATATCACCCTCAAACAGATGGGCTAGCAGAAAGAATAATTAAAACTTTAGAAGATATTATCAGGAGATTTTGTGCTTATGGGTTAGAATTCAAAGACTCAGATGGCTTTACCCATGACTGGTGCACTCCTATACCTGCATTAGAACTGGCATATAAGACATCAGTCCATTCTTCCACAGGTCAAACTCCTGCTATGTTAGAGAAAGGATGGAATCCAAGACTCCCAGCAGATACACTGAGGAAAGACTTGATTGACATTCATCCTACAGCTTCCAGCTTCAAAGTAATGCTTGATAAAGTGAAAAATCATTCAAAACAGAGTATGAATGATGCCTTTGACTATGCAAAACAGAAGTGGGACAAGAGTCTCAAGGTACCAGACTTCAAAGTAGGGGACTTAGTTCTAGTTTCAACCTTGAATTTTAATAATATCAAAGGCCCAAAGAAACTTAAAGATTCTTATGTAGGACCTTTTTTTATTGTTTCCTTACATAGAACCAATGCAGTTCAAGTGGAATTAAATGGTGAATTGGAAAATAAACACCCCACCTTTCCAGTCAGCCTGATAAAACCTTATCAACCAACTGACAAAGAATTTTTTCCTTTAAGGAACCCAACTCCTTTGACTCTACCACCAGTGGAACAGGATGAAGACGAAAAGATAAAGAAAGTCATTAAAGAAATGAGACCTAGGGGTAAAAATCAAAGAGAATATTCTTTTAGATATAGAAATCCAGTACATGAAGATGAAGGGATGGCAGAATCCGAAATACCTGACTCAGATAGGCTCTTAACAAGATTTAGACATGAAAGAAGGCCACAAGGCTGAATATGTCTATAAATGTGCTTTTAACTACTTGATCTGAGTAATGAAAAGGGGTTGGACAGTGGACATTAACCCCCTTTGGGGTCTTTTTCTTATTTATACCATTGATAAATTGTAGTACAATTTTTTTTTTGGTGGGAGGGAATGTGAGCCTTGAGGTATATTTTGCATACCCAAATAAGCCACAATTATCTTAAAAATAAGTCCTGAACTATGCATAACCCATAAGTCATGCATATATTCAAAATTCATAATTTTTGATTTCAGAAAAGATGAGTAACTTTTTAGTGAGTAAGTAGATCCGTGGATTATACACAAAAATTCATCTAGGGTAACTCCATAGAGTGACTGATCTCAAATCAACTCTTTGAGGTGGTAATATGTAAAATACTTCCATACCACATCATCAATACAACATAAAAGATCCGTGAAAATGTTTGCTTTTCTCTATTTCACGCCAAAATAATGGGAATGTGAGAAATCGCATGTTACATACACACTAAGAATAGTGTTATGCATGTTTTGAGCACTTAATATTATGGTATTATTGCATGAACGCTTGGTACACCCATAGTGGATATCTCACTTTAAGCTTAAAATTCTATTTTGATGTAAAAAATAGGCAAGGGGGACAAAAGACATCAAAGAGAGCAAGGGTACCCCACTTCTGAGGCCTCTGAGGCATGGACAGCTCCAAAGCTTGGATCCATGGTTGATCTTGGCCCCATTAGCAAACTAAAACCTTTTGGGAACTTGGTTACCATGTTACAACTACAGTAAATTATAAGAAAATAGCAAATAACCTGCTATTTTGATGTGCCAAGGAGGTAAATAACTACTTAGACTCCTGTAAACATGTCAATTCTTAATGACTTACCAAGGATAAACCCCAAAAGGGTAATTAAAACCCTTTTTGTACTAGTATCCATTGATTTACCTCATAGAAACCAGCCATATACTGCTATTTGCAATTCTATGTAGAATTGAGGTAAAAACTTCAAAAATTCATTAAAAATACAATTCTTAATTAATCTTTCCAAAACCTTCAGGACCAATTCATAACTTTATAATTCATACAAAAATCAAAAATAATTATACTTTTATATGTAAAATTGAAAGCTTTACTTACAGTCCATTTTTGATGATTCCACGTGAAACACAGAATCTTCAAAAATTTACAGAAAATACACTCTGTGATGAAATTTCCAATAACATTCATAACTTTGAGAAATCAATAATTATTTTGGTATAAAAGAAGATTCACAGTTTTCACTCCTTTTATTTGTAATCGTAAATGGGTTGGTAGTCATGTAAAAGCCTCAATTAAGTAATTATGATAATCTTATGTGACAACAAATGATGAAATCAATAATCCAAAAAGGCTTATTGTTTTATCACTCACTGGTTTTTTATTTTACTCCATGGAATTCCTCTGTGAGATGTCTTAGACTTAAAAGAGGCCTCCTCTTGCTGTTTTTTCCAAATCATCATATTATTATATTATACCTTTATTACCAAACAAGTAAGTATTAGTTAAACTATTTCTTAAGTGTTTTATTCTTTCAGAAATCAATCAGAAAGAGTCTAAATCATAGAAATAAACTATAATTTGTTGTAATACTGTTATAAATGAATTTGATCCATTAAATCCACAATTCCATGTCAAATTTCTCTACTATTATCATCTAAAAGGTTCATTGGATTAATAGTGAGTAATTTATCTCAATTCTTAAAGTTTTTTTCTAGTAATGGTTTTCTTGAAGAATTATATTTATAATTCTTCTTGTAAGAGATAATTCTATTTTAAAATAATTTTATTATTTTAATAAAAGAAGTTTTTATTATTAAATTCTTCTTGTAATTGATTCTTGTAGATGATTACTGCTTACTGTTATAATCACTAGTAGTGTATAACACATCAAGAAATAATTCTTTAATTCTTTAATTGTGGTTATAACAATTTTTTATTATTATATTTCATAATAACAGTCATAGTACTGTTGATTAATAGTAATATTATCAACAGTTTCATAGACACATCTTACACACTCAGAGGTGACCCCACCTAATTTTTTATAAGGAATCCAATGGTGAAATGAATTTTATATGCTTATTTGTTAGAAAAAAATTTATGATAAATTTTATTTAACTTTTTTCCAAAATTATTTTATTTTGGCTAATTTTGTTAAAAATTCATTTTTACTTAATTTTTTAAAGTAAAAATGTGTTTTTACAATTTTCAAATTTAATTTATTTTTATTTTAAAATTATAATTAAATTCTTGATTTTGTATAAAAATTCATATTTATATTTTAATAATGTGAATAAATTTATTTTATTTATGTTTGTATATTAATTTTTGTTTGTGGTCTTTTGAGTATATGAAAATACCTCTAAGGCTCACAGCATATGAGGCTCTCCATATATCCTGATAGTTCAAAAAAGGGATTAATATTTATTAAATTGAAGTTAAAACATTGAGAACCTACATAATACAGAAAACACAATCAAAAAATACATTAAATAGAAAACTATCTTGATATAGTGGTTTTAAATGATCAAATAATTGAGGAAATTTATGTTTAGCCATATTCATACCTGAGGATTGAATTTCCTCAAAAATAACACAAATATTTGCATTCTTTAGGCTTCATTTCATTTATTGGTACAGACACTACCCTAATTTACCCTAAATAACACCCCAAATGATCTTGATTTTCCACATACTGAGGCGATTCACTATATAAAGATGGTTAGATCAGAATTGATAATTTATCCAGAATAATATACACAATTAATCTTGATTTTTATCAATGAAGAAAATTATTTAATGCTCCAAAAAGTCAAAGAAATTCATGTTTTTGATTTTTATGAAGGTTTCAAATTCTTTTATTAAAAATCTTTTTATATTAATATTGGATCAGTTATTATTTTACACCATAGAGTTTTATAATAAAAAGGTCCCAAATTTTACAACAAAATCCCAATATTTCACTTTCAATATTCATATTATCTAGCTATAAGCTTAAACACCTCCTCTAAGGGGTTTTATGGGTTGAAACAGGGGGTATAATATTACAATATATAATCAATTTTGTGAGCCTATTCTTGAAATTAGTTGGTTCCATAAATATTGACATCTTGTTTTGATTTTGATTGAAATATTCCTTTAAAAAAGAGGAAAATATAGGGGATATAATGTCTTTCTAAATACAGATTTTAATTGAGAGCAAACAGTTCAATAATAGTGTATATTTCTAATAATACTTATATGTGAAGAAATTCCCAAATTACCCAAGACATTTTATCATTTATGACAATCTTCTTTGTGAATTTAAGGGTTCCAATTTAAATCATATTCATGTATGGGCTCCCATAAGTGAGCTGGAAAAGGAATCAATATTGAAACTGAAATATATATTCATAAGTCTATAATAAAGATCCCAAAAAGTTGAATTTTCTGTAAATTAAATGATCAAAAGGAATTAGAAAAGATCAAAACAAAGGGGAAATTGAAATAAGTCTCTTAATCATGTATTTTTGAATTCCCGAGCTTTGAAAAGCCCAACCAAGCACTGCTTCTGAGTCAACTGAATTGATACTTTGTGGTTTGCATATGCAGATTGAATTTCTGTGCTATTTAGAATTGATACTTTGTGGCTTGCATATGTGGATTGAATTTCTTCCAAAAATTCTATTTATAAATTGAATTTCTGTCCTATTTCCAACTTGCATCCAATCTATCTCCCATGTCAAATTCCAAATGCAACACCTGCTTTCAGGTGTAGCCACTTTGCTCATGATGATTTGAGATATGAATCTTCAATTTTAAGAAGATTCAAATTCTTATTAATATGAATTAACAAACATCATATAATATTTTAAATAGAGAATTAGCACAAGCTAATAGGAAATTGAATGATTTGTCAGGTAAATTCAATTTTTCCAGAAAATTATTCTTTTTACCATTTCTTTGAGAAAGAATATGATGAAATGAGTTGATAGATATATTTAAAGGATCTTCCAATCTACCTGAGGCTTGCAAAAATCTCCCAACTAGGATTTTTTGGAATTCTTTCTTTAATTATATCCTTGCCCCAATAAAATGAAGAAAAACTGATTTCATAGAAATCAATTTGCCACACAAATCCTTTGATTTAAGATGGGCTTACCATATTATCCTATTTGAGAAACTACATAATGCTTCTATTGATAATTGAAAACAAAAATTATTTAAAGTATTCCTCCAAAACATAAACATATTTATGTTTGGAAAACAAGAATCAATTAGCTTCAAAGCTAAAGAAATGAAACGAAAAGGGTTTTGCTTTGATACTCAAGAAAATTTTTGATCCATGTGCTTTGAGAACTTAATTTTATCAATTATATTGAGTCTCCTATTTTTAAAACCTACAAAAACCTTAATGAAGTTTTAAAGTTTCAAAATGTATATGATTGTTTAATATTCAAAGATAATTATGAAAACCTACAAAATAATTCAATCACAAACTTGAGTAATTTGTTTTGCCAAAAAAAATTGCAATATTTTTCTACGTTTTTGTCTTTTTTGAAAAGCCTTTCAATTTTAGTTTACAGATTATAGGTAACACTTGTATCGACAAGTAGAAAAGTAGAAAAGAATGAATCATAGCATAGTTTTCATCAGGAATGTTGGGTGCTAGGTAATTTTAAGCCGCTTGATGGATGGGGAGTGGCGATTGTATTGTAATTTACGTGATTTTGCTTCAAAAGATTTAGTTCCCTTCAAATCTTGAAACCAGTCATATGTCAGCTGTAGTCAAGCTAGATCCATCAATCCATTTGAGTCGTTAGGCAAACCAAAATTTCGCTGAAATCACAGCGCACCATGGCTGATTGTTGAAGCGTTCTTTCGCTGAGTTTGTAATGGTCAGTTTAATTTTTGAGCAGACATGAAATTGAGATTTCAAAATAATTCAACAATAGACTTGTCCTCAATCGCAACTCAATAACCATTTCATAAAGTTTTATCATTATTTTTCTATATTGACAACAATTTGAATTTAGACTTTTTGACGCGAGTTAAAAACTTCCTGCACAACTTTCAAAACTGATGGAAAGATGGATTGATGACATGCAAGAAATCCTGGATAATTATTAGCTAATGTTCTACCGATGGAAAAATCTAATGGTTTGCCATGTAAATCTGCTACTTTTCCATCAGATTCACTGATTAAGATATTTCCTGCGGCATGATCCTAATTAAGTTGTTGTGTCAAGAGCCAAATTTTACTAAAGCATGATGGTGGCACACAAGAAGCAAAAAGAACTCACCCAAATTTTTTCTTGGTAGTTTGGCTTGGTAGGAAATCGCAAATAAATGTCACTATCGCCCCTAGCAAGAACGCAATATTTTGCTTGACTGTCGATTCTCAAAGGGTTTTTAAAATTGGCCATTTGTAGGCGATTTGCAATATCAGCTGTCAAACCTTGATCCGAGTGAGAAGACTCGTAGGATTCGCAAAATCTGCCCTTGATGGCCAGGGAGTCGAGCGTATGAGGTAACATTCGAATCCGGCTATAGTCTTCTGAGCCGAACGCACGTTGGAACGCCCCACAATCTTTTTCGGCAACAAACAGCAGGCCAGCAGTTGGATCCATCGTGGTAGGTGGACCTTGGGCTGCTAAATTTGGGGCGCCGATTACTCCAAGCACCACCTTGCCATCGATGATCAATGCTAAGCAAATTGCATATTGTCCTCCTCTCAAAAACCCTTTTGTTCCATCAATTGGATCCAGGGTCCAAAACCGTCGCCTCTGTCCGTGATTACCACCCTGACTTTGGCCTAGATCAATGAGCTGTCGCAACTCCTGAGCGTCTTTGATAGCTTCGTTTCTGAACTTGCTCCAGATCTCTTCATCTGCTTTGATCGACAAGCGATCTTCATTTAAGGCTTGATTGGCAAATTGAATTATTTGCTCTAAATGCAACGAACCCGCTGTAGGCAATTCGGTAGAGTCTTCTTCTCCTACGATTTCGTCCTCGGGAAAATATTTTGACAGGATCAAGTTGATCAAAGCCTGAATTGTAAAATCACCAACTGGTCGAAAGAGAAACCTGGCCAGTCAGATCATCAGGCAATCCAACGCAGGAACGCAGGTCCCAAGAGCACTCATCTCTTACTATGGGTGGAAAAACAGGTGAAGCAAAAATAAAAACTTAGTTAACCAACCCGTGACGGGGCTTTGATCGACTTTGGTAATCGAGGTCGATAGCACGTTGGGCTGATGGGCATCCTGAGGGGAAATGAGTGAGGCAAAGATCCGTCGGGCAACGAGAGACGCTTGCAGAACGGCCGCAACGGCCACCTGGCGTTCCCGCCGGAAGTTTGTCGGAAGCTCGGCAGACATTGTGTATCTTGCTAGCGAAGTCGATATTGCCACGAATCGGCGCCGTTGATAGTTCCAGAACACGGACGATGGCCTAGATCTCGAAAACAGATTATGATGGAAGTATCGACAAGTCAAATCTTCCAATTTGGATGTGGAACAACGTCGCAGAGTCTCAACTGTCGCCGGTAGCTTGCTCATGAACGTCTGCCGATCCACAGGCCAACCAATCGTAACCAATTTCCTTCATCACGCTCGCCGAGAAAGGTATTGGTATCTGAAGCCCTGGAACGGGAACGAGAATCGAAACTGATGTAAAGGCCACATCCAACAATGGAGTGTAAAATTCATGGCAATAACAAGATCACTCATCAGCATGACTTGGAGTGCTTTATGTTCAAGTTGGACAGAATCTTATTGCGTTAAATCAGATCAATCCATCATGGGGTCCAAAGTCTGCATTCTCCACTCCTTGCTGCGTTGTTTTCTGGATTTAAGAAAAATCCCAAGCATTGACAAAATATACCTTTTTTTGTGATCTTTTGGGGGCTCAGAAAACAGTTTATGATCAAATTCATGAATTGATATGAAATCAATAACGCTTTTTGAAAATCAGGTGTCAAATTGAGCCTATTTCTGAATTGATGGCATACAATACATTTTTTTCGAGAACCAAGAAGAAAAATTAGAAAAGGTTCTTATGTTATTGAAGCTTGCTGTTGATTGGAAGATCATCTGTCATGAGCCAAGATTGTTGCTATGGCTAGTTTTCTAAAATTAGTAGTGGGATCACTCTATTCCATTGACACACAAATTTTAATTCAAAAACCCAAAAGCCACATAAGATGTCATAACTATGAGTCTGACATAAAATGAAAGATGGCAAAAAATGAACAAAGGCTCTATTACCTTTTAAAGATGGATAGGAAATGGTGGTGGTAAGTTTTCTGAGAGCCTTAGATGCAGCAATCACATACTATTCCAAATGATGTCAACTACCTTGAGTACATCAAGTAATCTTCATAGATGGTTGTAAAGGCTGGTGGGGCATGTTGAGCCAATAAAAGATTGAATTCTAAAATATTGATATTGTCATTATTTCTCTCCATGTGATGAAAGATAAAGCTACATAAGTTGTGGGCATTGGAAGTATTTTGATGTACCTGAAAGACCACAAATACAAAATTGAAATCAAGAAAATTTATGATTTATTATAAAGAATTTAGAAAAAAATGAAAATAAATTGAAATTCAAAATTTTTACAGAAATTAATAAAATTAAGAGAAAAGGAAAATTAGCAGTTTTCTTGCAAAAATTGGGAAAAAATCAAAATTTATCTTTTTAAAACATATTTTTTTATTAAATTTATTATAGATTTTTTCTTATTAGAAAAACATGTGTTGCATTTTACCATTAGATTCCCCATGGACTTTTATTTTGGGTCACCTCTGGATGATAATTTTGTAACAGCTATAATTAAACACAAATTAAGTTCTAAGGATTTTCAACATGAAAATTTGAAAAGACCCAAAAGCTTTGATTTATTCACATCAAATGTGGTGATTAACATCATTTTTTGTTTTGAAAATGAGGTGTAGTGTGTAGTTTGGAAATTCTGTGGAAGTGAAGAATTTTCATGAAAATGTCAAAATGTGCACATTTATTACATAAGTGAGCTTTCATTTACAGTTTTGTACTGCAAATTTTCAATTGGATGAAATATGTGAAATTTTAGTATAATACATATTGTAGGAAATAGATAAAACGAATTAGAAAGGTTATTTTCTTAAGGGGAAAGGAATCTTAGCTCAAAGGACCCTGGAGTTCCCAAACTCCTTGATTATGTGTGTAGTATCAAAATCAATGCAAAAATTCATTGAATTTAGCCTGGGATTGAATAATGGGGTTTGTAACTGGAATAGTTATGTGTTTTCACTACCAAGCAGGGAGGTATAGCTAGTTCAAACAAAATAAAACTACACTTAATGTAAAACAAGCTGTACCAACACAGTTTTAACTGCCATTAAGGGTCTTTAATAACAATGAGATGTTCTTTGCACCATTGAAAACTATTACTACTATAACAATGACTTCTTATAGGGCTTAAATGGCTGAAGCCAGCTTTTTTTGGTGTAGACTAGGATTCAATAATGCATTGATTGGCTTGTATAATTTCAATCTCCCTCATCATTCATGAGGAAATGTTTAGTTTTGGTGAAATAAAACATGAGGCTATCAAAGAATATCTTCTTTGCATCATGACTTAGTTTAATGCTGGGATGATTTTGATTTTATCTTGAGCTTAATTGCCATTTAAAAATCATTAGAGCTTTCTAACCATCTCTTTTAAAACCTCTCAACCTTTTTAACCACCTTGAAAGATCATGATAATCACTCTCTGTAGCTTTTAGAATCATTTTAGCCCTTAAAACACCCCAAAAGTGAAGTCAAACATATTTCATCACTTCAAGACTGGTCATTCAGTTTATATATTCACTATAGTCATTTCAGGGAATATTTTGTCTTTGGATATCATTTTAGAGAGTCTTGTCTTATATGAATGTCTTTCAATCCTTTTTGAACTTAATACAAAAGAATTATCCTTGTAGATGTCAGGGTGACTCTATGATATAGCTTTACAATGATAATAAAAAGCTATAACTCTGTGTGTGATGCAAAAATAATGATGATTACTAGGTGGTAAGATAATTAATAAGGGTTTTGGGGCTTTACTAATGAGTATTATTTCTGATGAGCTCTCCTGCAATCCCTCAGTGTGGTGTTTACCTGTTGGTCTACAATAATAAGCCCTACAATAATCAAAGATTATAATTATTCCTGCTTTATTCTAAGGTTACCACTTTTCTAGAAAGCTATACCACATAAGAATACTAATAACAGGATGATGGATTTTGCTTTTGGTGAGGTAAAAGCTCCTTTTATCTTGTTCTGGGGTAGAGGGAGGTTGCCTACCTCTACATATGACCATAGAGTGAAAATTTCCACTACTATGGGCTGGTTTGTGGCTCTATACACTCAATACAGACTGGTATTGGGTAGAAATGTGGTTTTAAGACCAGAAGCTGCCATTTTTACCTATACAGGGTGAAAATTTCACCATTGAAGTTTACAAGTGTGTTCTGGTGCTTCTGACACATCAGAAACTGTATAGAACATCCCTGTATGACTCTTATTTTTAAGGCTATGATAAATTAAATAATAAACAGCATTCAATTCAATTAATCAGCTGTTAATTCAATTATATTAACAGCTGTCCCACATTAAGATCCCATACTGGCTAGTGTGGGATCATAATCTTAAAACCTGAATATCTTTGTTTGTTTTAAAGATAGAGAGATCAAAAGTGGCTTGTTTTGTAGCCCTTGATGAGCTCTAAACAATATTTACTCATTTGGTATAGCTAGTATTGAATATGGAAAAGCTATACCAATTCTAAATTCCATTATCAATTTGTGGATTTGTTATGAATCCTCTATTAATCTTGTTTCCTCATTAAATTTTGTTCTAGATGATCTATAAAGAAATAGATTGAGCCATCAGAAATCCCTAATTGTGCTCTTTCTAAAGAGGCCCCACTTTATGTATCTCACACTAAAACTTTAGAAGTTAGATGGGAGGTGTATATTTTTTACCCTTATTTGGCTGATTTTTAACCATAAACTCTGTAGCTTTGATGCTAGCTCGATTTGAATAGTACCATTATATATCCCTGATTGAGAGCTTCAATTTTAAATCCCATTTGATGGGCTCCTTCCTCTTCCTCTGGATTTTAGATGACAGGTGAAAATTAAGGTTTATGCTTAGTTCTTTCTTTGAGCTGGGATGCCTCTGTCATTCCTCATCCTATGGTTATGGGAGTTGTATCTTTGGGAAGAGGTGACTTACCTCTTTTTTTTGATTCCCTTTATGAGGTATTTTGGCTCAGATAACTCTTTAGTGGGCATTTTTCTATAACATTGGTTTATGGTATTTTGGTGTCATGCTTGTGCTCTGGTTTTGTGTCACAGGCTGACATACCCTCCCTCTAAAAAAGGCTCATAACTGATGAGACTTTCCTGTCCTCTGTGAGGTACTGGGTCTAGTGCTGTCTGTGTGACCTTGTGCCAACAACTTTCTTGTGGACATAATCTCCCTGTCTGGTGGTTTATGTTTTAATTCATCCAAATGTTTTCTCATTGGTTTCCTTCCTCTTGAGTGGACTGATCCTATTTCCTTTGTTTTATGGTCCTCAAATTCCACTAAATATTTTTCAATGAGGTTTATTCACTGTGTAATTATATCCATAGCCATTTCCCACACTATCAGAGTCAGATTCATAACCTTCTTTGTCTTTTCTTGTCTTATCCTCTCTTGCAAATACCTCTTCCCTGTCTTTGCTACAACTGTTTGAATATTTATTGGGTGATACACAGTTGTGACCTTCTTTTATCATTTCATATTTTGAATCATGAGTTTCTTTGGCTTCTATTATTGGATTATTTCTTTTATGACCAGCACTATGGGTATTATATTTACCAATAGATGTTCGGATCCTCAATTTTTTCAAGTTATTTGATATTTCATCCAAGATGGATTATTTGGAGCATCTTCATTTTACTGCATGCTCTAAGTCTCCTGGTAGTTTGGTCATCAATTTGTAATTTCTCATCCTTGTTGTTATGTCAGGTTCAATGGCTATTAGCGTTTTTGACTGTCTCAGACACCAATAATATGGATATTTGTCCACTGTCTATCTATCATTTTCCAATGAAAGAGTTTTCTGCCTTATCCATGTATCATTACTATAATTTTGGATTATTTGTCTCCTCCACCATGGCCAATTTCTTCTAAACTGGA
Source organism: Austropuccinia psidii (assembly GCA_023105745.1). Lineage (NCBI taxonomy): Eukaryota > Fungi > Basidiomycota > Pucciniomycetes > Pucciniales > Sphaerophragmiaceae > Austropuccinia > Austropuccinia psidii. The sequence continues at coordinate 35,209,354 of JALGQZ010000008.1, forward strand.
TTTATTTTATTTAAGTTCACTATATACTAGCATGGATTCTGAATGATGTATTCATTCAAGCTTTTATGCATTAGTCTGGTATACTTGGTACATCAAGAAATAGTTCATCAATATAATCAGTGAGTTCTATGTGATCATATTCTCCTACACCAGATCATTTGTGTCAACATGTGGCTTCCGGAAGTTGTTTTAAGGCTTCCTTCTCTGAGTAAGTAATGTTATCTCCATCTTGGTAATGTGATGGAGATATTTTCTTATGATCCATTTGGAAATCTGGTTTTATTTCCTCCTGGAGGTTTGAATTGTTTCCAAAAACAATACCCTGTATTTTTGGCTTTATGTTTTGGAAGACATTGAGCAATTTTTTCATGTCTTGATCCAGGTATTCCCTGTGCCTCTCGCAGCTATATTGCTCCTCTCAGACTTGATTCAGTATTTTGTTTTTCTCTTCTGAGGCTTTACTCAATCTAGTATAGTCCTATTGAAGAGTATGAAAAAATTTGGTATGTAAGTTTATCATCTCTTGAAACCTTGAATTTTTTTCATGGAGTCTTTATAACTATTTTTGAGTTTTCTCTGAAAATTGGGCCATTTTCATCAATAGTGCACTACTTCATATTGTTCTCTCAGGGGTCACAACATTGTTTTTACTCTTAGTAGAGATATAACTCCTTATTTTAGGGCTTTCAGCTTCCTAAAAAGTATTTAAAACCTTTTTTTTGTACTTCTTTCACCAGGTCCAAAAATTTCTGGATCATAAGGTCTGACTCTTTCTTCCTCTTTTTGAAAGAATTCTTGTCCTTTGCCTGTGATCCTCTCCCTCTCCTGCATACTACCTGGGATTGGGAAGAAGAGTGACTCTTGATCACTAATCTGCTGGTTCCTGAGTGGTGTGAAGCCACTGGGGAGTTTGATTTGTTTACCACTCCTTGTAAGCCTCAAGTAGTCAGAGTATGCTCTCTCTGGTTTCATTTCTTCTCTATAGCTCAGATAGTATCTTTATTTTCTGTAATCTTTCCTCCCTTTCTTTCAGAACTTTGATTTTCCTGTTGAAATTTTACCCTTTGGTGATTTTAATGAGCTCTTTGAAAAATATCTCTTTGAGGGAAATATTCTGAATGCTTTCTACAAGTTCTTTCCAGTGGAACTCTAGGTTTAATTACCTGTCTTCCATTCTCACTTGGAGAGGTTCTTTGAAGATTTTATGGGTCAGAATAGGTTTTTCTGAGTCTGTGCAAGCCTCTCCTGGAGGGTTTCTGTTGGAAACCATCTTGGAAGGTGGAGTAAGTTTTATTTTGCCATATGCTATTAATTTGATCAACTGCAACTTCTCTCCCTCTTAGCTCTATATTAATCCTTATGGCTGATTCCCTTTGTAGGGGATAATCTCTTGGAAATCCAAAGTCTTTGAAATAAGGTGATGCCATCTCTTATTTGCAGAATTAGGGTCTTATCTATCTTATTTAGATCTCTTTTCTGCTAAGAATCTATAGGTCACTTTTGACAAGTTATGATTGAAAATATTAATAATATCTTTTAGAGCAACTTTCTACCCAAATTTGGGTGAAAAACCTGAACTATAAGGGTTTTCTTAAAAAAAATCCAATTGATATGTAATTTTCATGTATTATTATGAAAAAAAATTCAGTGAAAAAACAAATATGTATATATATATTTAAAATGGAGAATTATTATTTAAATTATCAATAATAATAAGAATAAATCAATTTTTTACCCCAATTTGAGTGAAGCAAATGTATTTATTAGAGTTTTTCTTAAATAAAAATTCAGAAAGTATATACTCTGTATATATTATTCAAAATATAAAGTATTTTATAAAATTAAATTATTATTGCAACTATCAATAATAATATGCAATGCCACTTTGGGTGAAAAGATGAGTTATTATAATTTTTCTTTAAAAAAAATTGAAAAAATATATACAAAATATGAGTATATTTTTATTTTATTTCAAGAAATGTAATTCTTATTAAAAATATAAATGATAAGAATCAATTTTCCACACCCGTTTGCGTCAAAAAATTGGGAAAAAATCTTTTTCTTAAAAAAACTTTCAAGAAATATATACTTTGTATATATTTTTATGAAAAAATTGAAAATATATGATTATATATTTTCTGGAAGATTCAATTATTATTGGAACTATCAATAATAAGAATTATAATCAATTTTCACACCAATTTTGGTGAAAAGATGAATTTCAAAGGTTTTTCTTAAAGAAAAATTTAAAGAATATATACTCTGTAGATATCATTATGAAAAAAATAAAGATATATGATTATATATTTTTTGAAAGATTTAATTATCATTTGAACTATCAATAATAATTATTATAATCTATTTCAACACCAATTTGGGTGAAAAAATGAACTATAGGGTTTCTTCTCAAAGAAAAATAATAGGATTTCTCCTCTTATTTCATTAATAAATATGGACCTGGAGATATATTGAATAAATTAATTTAGAATTGTAATGAATTGAATCATTATTTTATTTCTCTTTCTCTTTCTCCTGTTTATTTTCACATTTATTTGGTGTTTTTGTTTCAAGATTATATATTTTGATTATGAAGAAATTAAATAATTTAATAAATTAAGAGTCCCGGGTAATTAACTCTTTAGAGAATACCTGGATTCCTTTGAAGAAACACTTCATACGTACCTGTACAAACCAGTATACTCATGTTGGTACTTCCACCAGTTACATGGCTGAAGGAGCTCATTTAATGGTAAAATATATCTTTAAATATCTACCAGAACACTCTTTTAAATGATGAGGCCTCTCAAAATTCAATTAAAAATCAATTAATTGAAATTATGAATATATTATAAAAAGAAATTATATTTCATGGTAAAATCATTGACCTTATATTTCTACTCTCAATGGAAATATTTCTCACCATACACTACAAATTTCCCTTTAAAGTCACTAGACAAATATTCAACCCAATGAAAAATGTGCCCCTTAGTAAATGAGATGTCAAGGAATTCCTTTCAGACACCCTACTCCAATAAAAAATGGTTGAATGAAGATATATTTCCCCTCAATAGCATTTAATGTTACCTCTATGAACTTAACATCCAATTTGGTAATTTTTTTCTGAAGATTAATTTTTCTTTTTTGATTGTGATATAAGGGTGATAACTTCAGTGTAGAGATGGAAATAAAATTGGAATCTGAGAAATTTCTTTCTCTTATTTTGGAGGGCATTTAACAAATGATCAAGGCATAAATTACCCTGATTCTTAAACATTCTCAAGATATATTAACTGGAGTAATCACCTACCAAGCATCACCCTCTTAAACAAGGGGAATTAAATATTATTAAGAGACCTTGAAATTCAATAAAATAAGAGGAAAAGCCCCGGGGAAAAAACAAGAAGAAAAATATTCTATAAAAATTTTTAATCATTGAAAAAAGCTTTCAAAGAAAGAGAAAATCACCTGTCCAAGAAATACAGTCTCTTGGACATCGAGAGCTTCATAATCCGAGCCTTCTACCTCCCAAAACATTTACAATGATTAATCTTCCGCTTAATATTCAACTTTCTCTTATCTAACTTCATTATTTAAAACCATAATCCACCCCAAAAATAATTATGACCAACCCAGAAGATTGAAAATATTGACCATCACAAGCACTACTCCAAGAATATATCACAGGCCTTCCACCTTTCTGGAAAATTTTTATTCAATTTATTATTTTATTAGAATTTCTAAATATATTATCATTTAATTGATGAGTTCTCAAATATTTTTCATGCCATTTTCTATCAATAATGTTTATTAAATTCTCTTATTTACTTCTTTTTCAGGTCCCCGGTGAAGGAGAGCTTTCAATTTTTAAGTTTTTGGAAGCTTTCAATACATGAATGTTGCCCCTTTAGTTTACATTTGAGAAGACAGGTGGGCAGATTTCTGGGGGATCTTTATTAATAAATTAAACAAAATCTGATTCATTATATAACAATAAACCCCCTTTTTCCCTAATCTCAGGAATATTTCTACAGGCTTATATGGTATTAAAATGCTGACCAAGACCCAAAGATTAATCAGATTTCCATGCCTTACATGGATGATCCAATTTATAATAAATATGAAATACTGGCATTCTCCCATTCTTAACTCCAGTAATATACTTTTTTCCCCTTTATTCTTTCTTCCAAAGAGTAATCTACCAGATTTTATATGTGTATTGGATAATATTTCTCATTTTATCCCCTTTTATGTTATTATATCTAAGATATTCCCATTTCGAAAAGCTATGCCTCATTTAGAGGTTAATTCTTTACCCATATCTCTAAATTTGGCTAATGATTACTAGGAAATTATTCTTTGTATTTATCAGAGCCTCTTAATCCCTCGAAGGATCCTCAATCTGTTCTTGAAGATTGACTCTGATGAGTATTCCTGATATATTTTTTATACATTCTCTCATATAAATCTTACTCAATTATTTCTAGCTTTTAAGTCCCCAATAAATAATGGTTTTTATTTTCCTTATGGAATAAAATAAATGAGGAAATGTTAGCTCTCCCTAAAAAATAGGTTTGAAATGTCTATGAAATGTTTCTGAAAGTCTGGCCATGAATTTCCAAAGTTGAGAACCTTAAAAATCTTTCAAGTTAAGGGTTCCCAAATTTTATAAGAATGATAAATTGGCTAAAATAGCCTTCTGAAAATTCAAAATTGGAGAATTTGGTATATTTCTGATGTTGAATTCTTTGTCTCCAGGTATTTTGTCACTAATTTGGGCTTGGTTGGCAAACAGGCTCTCTTTTTATCCCACAAATTGAACCACTAAATCCCCTTGAAAAATTCTCAAAGTAATTTTACAGATTCCTCAAATTTTTGGTCATTTTTGAAAAAAAGCTCATTCTAAAAAAAGTTATTAACTTTTTACTCCATAAATTATTTTTAAACATTCAATCAAAGTGATTGACTTTTTGACCAAAAAAATTGTGAAAAAAACATTGGTGAAGAAGGCCCCAATTAACTGAAAGCCTTATATTTATGTTCACATACCCCAAAAACTAGGAATTGGATCACAATTAATAATAAAAATAAAATAATTATCTCTTATTATCAAAATAAATGATAAAATAAAAATTGAATGTGAATGTTTCAAATATATCTTAAAGATTATCAATATTTCAAAAATACTGTTTACTTGAGAAAATTAATTAAAAATAAAAATTCAAAAATAAGATATTTTCCAAAAGAAATTTGATAAAATTGATTTCAAACTCCTTTTTGAAAAACAAAAGAATTAATTTTATCTCAACATTTGATTCCCCATAAAATTTTAGGCTGGGTCACCTCAGAGTGAAAACTCTGTAACTCAGCTCTGGATAATTTTTATATTCATTTTGGGGTATTTTCAGGATTAAAATCAGAAACTCATCAAGATTTAATTTCATTCATACCAAATTTGGTGCTAACCATCATTTTTTGTGCTAAAAATGAGGATTTGTGTGTATTTTAAAAGGTATTAGCAATTGAATTAGTTTCAATAAAATTGTTGAAATGTGAATGTGTATTCAGCCCATCCTTCAAGGGAACCCCGGCCCTCATAGATCATACTTTACCCCACCCCATTTCTTGAATTGGGTTTTTCCCACTTTTTTTCACTCCAAAAAGAAACCTAGGGCTTTTGGGGGTCAGGAAGGTTAGCCGGGTTCTTTCAAGTATAGAAATTCCTCCCCCAACCAATGGCACAAGCCCCATCCGCTTATTTATTTATTTTTTTCTACTTACCCTTAAAAGAGTTTATGTATCCTTCTTTTCTCCTTTTTTTCTTTGGGAAAGAAGTGACTAGGTTTTTTATTTTTTTTGGAATTTATATATTAACTGATTTCTTCTAATTGAATCTTCTTTACAGCTCAAATGAAAATTTGATTACTTCACTCCCCATCACTTAGTGAGACCAAAATTTCACCCAGACATGCATACAAGAAAACACCAATTCAAAGAAATTGTGGGGTTGGTTTTATTTTACTAATTCTGATTAGCTTCATTTTCAATGAAATTCCATCAATTGATCTGGAAAAACATGCAAAAAACTCAAATGTGATAGGACTGGAAGTACCAAATCTATGACCAACTATCTCACAAATCTTTCTGACATTATTAATCCAATTTCCCAATTGTAATCAAAACATGGAAGCCTTGATTGGTGTTTACAATTGCAAAACCCCAAAAAGGTATTTTTATTCAACTTTAGCTCAGTATTTAGAACTAATGGTTTTTTTCAGACTATATCACTAGAGAATTTGAGAACAGCTCTAGTTTGTTTTATTTCAGATTACAACCTGCCTTTGTCACCCACCAAATCACACTCTTTCCAATAGCTGCTTGAGGTTTGTAATTCATTGGGTCCAAAAATGGCTGTTCACCAAACAGCTATTAAGGCTCACTTATCCAATATGTTTTTTTTCATTAATAACATAAATTTACAAACATTATTAATAGCTTCAACAACATTTCCTTCACAACGGATAGCTTTACTAGTCCATATGGGAAGCCTATATGGAAGTCACTGGTCACTTTGTTGATGAAGATTTTGAGCTTACCTCCATTTTACTTGGCTTAATCAAAATTGGAGTTAAGATGTTCATCTATCTTGTTTAAAGCTCACTTCATTTCTCAACCACTTAGATTCTATTTTCTAGGTTATCACTCTGGAGTCTTGCTAGCCAATCATTTCATGAGAGTTCCTCGGTGTTATGACCTTGAAAAGAAAATTACTTGAATTAAAACCTAGAACTCTTCTGTCAAAAACCAAATGGCCCAGACAATCTAAACCATGGCGTACAATGGTTTCAAAGAAAAACACCAATTTATTGGGTGTATGGCCTATACACTTCATCTAGCTGAAATAGATGGGCTTGATGCTTTAGGAAACTCCCCACCATCAGCCAAGAAGCAAAAGGAAGAGAAATTTTAACCAATGGCTTTCTCAAACCTAATTTATCAACCGAATGGTGCAAATATTAACTATAAATAAGTTCTTTCCTGAGTTTCCCGTCTTGCTTAATACCTTTGAAAAAGTCCCCAACAAGGTGAGGAATTCATAATCAAGGTAAACTTAGTATAAAATGGATCACGACCGACAAATTGAAAAACTTTTCTCAGAAATTTTTGTACACATTGGAGCTCAACCTATGAGATTCTTGAGCGGGCATTACTACTAAAGCATGCGTTTGATCAGTACTTCAACCCAAGCTTCATGGAAAGTTATCAGATTACAACAATTGAATGGGAGAGGGTCAATGTAATCATTAAATTTCTCAAAATTCTATATGAAGCAACAAATATTTCCTGTGGGTCAGCATACCCCACAATCAACCAAGCCCTCCCACTGTATATTATTTTGATAAAGAAGATACAAGAGGTATTTCATCTAATTTATATTTCATGAGCAGAAATTTTCTACTAATAATCACTACACAGGCTTGTACACGGTACAATGTGGGCCTAATCAAACCCACGTCTCTTGCAATGACTACCAAGCTTACCAAATACCTCAACATCTTACTTTACAATACACCAGTATTCTGTGCCTCAATAATTAATTCTTTATCAACCACAGCTCAATGTTGGAGAAACCACATCCCAAGACTCTGCAGAATCTGATAATTCTGGCTTGTTTGATGAAATTTATCCCCTATGTTCCCCCATGGGAAACGCCTTGTACAATGAACTGTGCAGGTAATTTTCTGAACCTCCTAAGCCAAAGTCAACTGACCTCCTCCTTTTTTGAAACTATCAGCATATGGTGTTTTCAACTCTTGCTATAATGGCACAAAATATGTTATCCATTCCAACAACAAGCACTCCCTCAGAGAAAGTCCTTTCATGTGTCCATGAAATTCTTAGCTATCAGAGATACTCACTATCAGCCATGCATGTTCAGTAGCTTGCTTTCATGAAACACTGTGCACATATTTATTTTAACATATATTCAAACAAATATTTTTTTCCATGTTCCTTGGCCAATATATATGTTTTTTATATAAATTCCTTACTCAGAAATGATAGGGGCCCCTTCAGGATAGTCAATAAATACTGTTCCCTGGGTCTCTCAGATTCCCATTTTAAAATGAATGCACACTGAAGCCCACTCCTCCAAGCTTCATCCTTAATTTCTTGGGTTCAGGAAACAGGCCAAATGTATATTACACCATTGAATTTGAACTCAAAGAGGAATAATTGGTAGTTGAAGCTTTGTACTGTAATTCTTAAATCAAAATACCTATGTAAAATCTTTAGTATAGTACATGCAGAGGAATGAATTAAGAAAATTGGAAAGATTAAATTTTGAGGGGGGGAAGGAATCATAGCTCCAAGGGATCCCTACTTCACTAAGCTCTTTTCTTTCAGGATTAATATGTCAAAAACCAATTTAAATTTCACTAATTTTGGCCTGAAATCAAATCACATGGTCTGTGACTCAATTGATTATGATAGTTTGATGTCAACCAAAGAGTTTTCAAATTTTTCTAAGTACTTAAAGCTTCATTAAGCAAAAATGAGATTTAAAGATACATCCTTATCTACTCTCAAGGTTATTTTATTATATTCTGGTTTGTTTTGAAGACCAAAAATCAAATACCACTATAGTAATTGCTGGTTTGTAGGGCTAAAAATGGCTCAAAAAAGACCTTTTTAATTTAAGCTGTGGTTCAATGATTCCATAATTAGATTTTGTGTTTTGTATTTTTTTTCACTTCTTGCTATAGCACTTATCACTCTTAAAGGAAAATAATTTGAGTCTCTAAGAGAATTTCTTCTTTTCCCCATTATTTTGTTTGATAATTTGCTTAATTACACTGAAGCCAATGAATAAGAGATTCCACAAAATAACAAATCATTTTAAGCATCTTAGCTATTTTAAAAAGAATTAAACCCATTTTTGGTCATGCTTTATAATCTCTTTACCCTTGAGCCACCCAAAGAGTGAACTGAATCTGCTTTTATCACTGCAATCTTTGTCACTTTGTTTCCAAATTCACTCCGGCCACTTTTGGGGATGTTTTCTCTTTCATTTAGCTTAATTATAGACTCTTTTCTTTCATTAATTACCTCCATCTTTTTTCTCAATTAAGTAGAATTTGAATTCCTTTTGAAGAAATCTCCTTTGTTGTCTTAAATATGCTTGTAGAGTATTTGTGGATAAATTTTCTTTTTTTTTAAACCAACAAGTATTAATAATATTATTTTATTCATACTAATAAGCTTAAATAAAGTTATATAGAAAACCTCTTTTTCAAACTCTTAAAACTAATAATTTTGAGAAATTTTATCTTATACAAATCTTTAGAACATTCCAAGTACTTGATTTTCAATAAAATTTTCATATCTGCATCTTACACTAACTTTTTTTTGTCAAAATCCTTGAGTTTTGTGGGAAAAGAATTTTTTTAAAACAGAATAAGTTGAATTCAGTGTTTTTAGAAAAACCAAGTCAACATATTGAAAAGAATTGAAATTAGATTGAAGAAAAAAGAGATGATTTTTAATCTTATTTGATATAGAACACAACCCAAAGTTAAAAGAAATATTTTGAAATTTAGAAAAAAACCAATAGAATTATAATAAAAACTTATTATTAATCAAAAAATGTCAAAAAATAATTATTATAAATTATTAAAAAAATAACAATAAGAAATTAAAATAAAAAATTTCACTGGTAAAAACTTGCAATCTTTTAGTAAAACCACTGAGAGATCCATATTTCTTTGAAAAAATCTCTGGGAATTTTCTTTTTCTTGACATACTTGTTCATTTGCAGATTATTGATAGTACCAAATTTTTTCAGTATTTTCTTTTGGAATTCTATCTTAAATTAATAATTAGGGAAAAATTGGAAAATTATTCAAAAAAAATTAATTGAAGAGCTCTAGATTATGAATTTTTGTGACTTTTTGATGAAAAAATTAAGGCAGAAATCCTGAGAAACATGAAACAAAATCACAAATCTCTGGGATCTTTTTTAAGGAACAATTTAATTTCAAAAAAAAGTTCCTCCTTTTCAATTAATGATTTATTCTAAAATATTTCTACATGTAATTCCAAAACGTTCATATTTCTGGTGAATAATGAGGATAAAAACACAGACTGGAGGGTATTTAAATTATAAAAAAGACGCAGAAGAGGGTTAAAACTTGTATAGGAAAAAATACAAAAAAGCAATTTTGACCTGAATAACCCTGAGAACAGTGGGTTTTCTTGACAAGGAGGGGGAATGTTGGAAAATCATGAGAATAAGTGCTTCTTAAATTTTCTTCCAACCCAAGTGATGTTGGTTGAGAACCAAACTCCTCATCAAAATTAATTTGTGGGAAAAGAATAGAAATGGTAATATCCAGGAGAGCAAAACTATATAATTTACAAAAAGGATGGAAATATGCGGGTTAGCATTTGGAGGACATAAATAAGGGATATGGGATAGTGATATTATTTTGGAATAAAATAAACCAGTATTTGATATTTATTTGCAATTTAATCCCCCATATCAGGAATGGACATCCATTTTCTGGTTGGAGTTTGCAAAACATCTTCATAACACTCAAGTTTGTCAAAATAAAAATCCTTTCTAGGGTAACAGAGCCTTTATGGATTTATACATTTTTTTATTGTTTTGAATTCTTCAAAAAATTAAACCCTGAAATCATTTTATCAAAATTTTGTCTTGTGAATGTAAGGAGATACTTTCCTATATCCACAGCTTTCATCATCCAGGGAATCAATTGTCTTTATGATTTATTTAAAAATTCTTCTGTGCCAGGTACCTAAGAAAAATGTTTTAAATAAAAATTCAGCTTGAAACAACATCCAGATCCCTCATTAAAACAATGAAAAACTTACAAACTTCTTTTAGAATTCATCACTTGTTTAGTAATTCCTTTGGAATTTCTAGCACTTTCAATTGACTCCATCATAAATATTTCAATTTTTGGAAGTCGTTATAGAAATTCCTTTGAATTTTCTGCTCCCCTTTGAAAGCCTTCTGGACCTTTTTAGGATTCCTCCTGGACTTTCCTAGACATTTAAATCAGCTTCTGAGGGTAGTTATTTTGATGAGGTTATTTATTTTGATAATTAACCCTCAGAATCTTATGAGCCTAAATATTAATGCACTTTCATAATTTAATTGGGAAAAAATTACAGTGATTTTGAATTTATTGTCCTTGTTCTTTAAATGTGAGTCTTACTCTTCTTTTGGCTTGGCTTTAAATCATTCCAAACCTTGATAAATATATCTTATTTTTTGATTTTTTTCTTCCACCTTGAGGGTTTTGGAAGGTATCATTTCATTAAAGATGGTTTTCCTAATATATTGGGTACACTTGGATCGTGGGAATTGTTTCAAATGGGAATTTTGAAGCTCAAAGATCTTGACAATGTTATTGATATTTAAAAGGAGTCCTACTTAATATATTCACATTTTTTGACATCATTATTTCTTTCTGGCTCAATGAATTTATCATATCTTTTACAGAAATTATAGAAAGAAATATTTAAAATAAAATAAGAAAATGTTAAAAATAGGTATAAAGTTTATATTAAAGAATTATTCAAGGTAGATTCAAATACCAATTTTGATGGGATTATGATAGCTGAATCCTTTGGCTCTTCAAAAATTTATGTTTTTTCATGTTCTTGCAAGAAATAACTTTATAATTTCTCTATATATGAGATAATCCTTTATTGGGAAGAGCTTTGGATTTGATATTCTGTAAGTTCAGCTTTCAGGAGGAAAGTCTTTATATGCACTATCATTTGCTATTTTTGTTATAATCTCAATCAATTTTTTCTTTGAGGCCATATTAAGGTCCCTGGAAGCCTCAAGGAGAGTAACATTGTAATTTTGAAGCCATCTTTGAACCATTTCATGGGTACCTTAAGCTCTTGAGCTGAGAACAACCCCCTGGTGGAATTATATACTTATTCAAAAGATCTATTTGAGTCATACACAATCATAGAATTGAATCTCAAATTTATTATTGAAGATTTATATTAAAATTAAGCTACTTAATTCCAAATACTCATGTAATTCTCAAAATCAGTACCATGATCAAATTTTTCATGAAATTTACTGATACTGTAGATATTTATTTATGTGTCAAATGCATGGAATAAGTTTGTAGTCTGGAAAAGGTTTCTAAAAAGGATTTTTCAAGAGAAAATCCCTTTCAATAAAAGTAATCGGAGGAGAAACAATTTTTATCTTGCTGAGAGTTCTTTAATAATATAGATAAAAATTTTACATATAGGATGATTTGGTTTCATATTTGATCAAAAAATCCCCATAAAATGTCTTATTTGTGTATTTGAATAACGAGATAAGAAGAGTGGCATTCTGTACTTTTCTGTTTTGTATGTACAGTCCATAAGAATAACATGAAGAAATACTTGAAGATGTTTATGCAAATCTTGTGAGTGAAAAAAAGAGGTATTTTTTCCTTCTGTATCCTTTTCAAATTACCACACAGATTTCTCTTACTTAATGGCTCTAATAAGAGCATAAATTTAAGGTTTTTCAATGAAACAGCTAGTCAACTGAAGCTAGTTTACTGTTACTGTCCTCAAAATCAATATAATAAAGAGGGAATCATTCTAAAAAAATATTTGAATTTGAATTATGAAATTATTAATTGAAATTCATAAAAAGTAATATCAAAGAAAAAATATCATTATTTAATAATTTTATTAATACAATTACTCTATTATCAAAATATTTTACCAAAAATATTAAGATAAGGGTATTATCTCTCTACTATAGTCAATATTACCTCAAATAGAGCTTAAACTTCAAAATAAATCTTCATGGACTAAACAATTTTTAACATAAATTTAGCAAAAATTCTTCCATGAATAATTTTTGCAGAAAATTGAGTATAAAGCAATTTTTAAGCTTACTATTTCTAAAAATTGATCCAAACAAAATATTATAAGTCCATAAATTTTGAAAAAATCAAACAGAAATGAAACCACAAAATAAGAGGTCAACACCTTTGATCCACATAGAAACAAGGGATTTAATCTCTTTTATTTGATTTTAAAAAGAGTACTTGTGGATTTACAAGAATGAATTAAGACTTTAAGTAATATAAACTGTAAGTATCAAGCTCTATTAAAGCTATAATTAATATTCTTGAGCTCCTTTAATTTGATTATTTGAAAAAGAAACTTCAAGAAAACTCATATAATACCTTGTAGTGATATACTAGTATAAATTTACAAGATTGAAGTGATGGTAGGATTAATCTTGTAAAAAAAGAAATAGTAGAATTCTTTTAAGTCTAAAGATACACAGAGAGGCCTTCAAAGGATTAAAATAAAAACAAATATATTATAAAAAAATTTCCCTATTTGTATTTATGTTTACATCACTTGTTGGCATGTAAAATTATCATAATTACTTAACTATGTGATTTTATGTGGGTATCAACCCATTTATGGTTAAGAAATGATTAATTTACCACATTTAATATGTTTTATTTAAAAACAAACATTTTCAAATCAAATCTTCAATTTTATTGGAACTTCTTTCACAGGCTGTGATTTCTGTGAATTTTTGAAGATTCAGTGTTTCATGTAGAAACATCCAATATGGTCTGTAAGTAAAAATATTCATTGAGATTGATAAGTCACAATTATTTTGAGCTCTAGCTTATATTTACATCTCCTTCATTATTCCTGATTTTTCAGAGAAATTGATCAATAATTGTATTTTCAATGAATCTTTGGAGTTTTACCTCATTTCTTACATGTTGCAGGAAATTAGTGGAGTAACAACTGGTTGGTATGAGGTAATTCTATTAAAACTAGTTCTAAGAAGGCCCTACTCAATACCTTTTGGCTTATTCATGGTAAATAATAAATAACCTTCATGGTTACAGGAGTCAAAGATGCTCATTACTTTCTTGGAATGTAAAGATAGCAGCTTATTTGCTATTTCCTTATGTTTCAATAGGACTTAACCTTAGTAAAAAAGTTTCCAAAATCTTTTAATACACCAATTGTGATAGGATCAACAATTTATCTAAGGTCTAGATTCTTTTATGCCTCAGAGGCCTCAGCATTTGGGCACTCTGGCTCTCCTTGATTTCTTTTATCCCCCTTTACTTTTTTCATGTCAAAATAGTGATGCAGCCTTTAAGACAAATATTCACTATGGTTTCAAATGTATTTTTCATCCCTAAAAACATGGATAACAGCAATTTTATTATATATGCAACATGTGTTTTTTCATAATCTCATGATTTTGGAATAAAAATGTAAAAACCAAACAATTACACAAATCCTTTATATGGTATTAGTGATTAGATGTTGAAGTATTTTACATATTACCACCTCATAGCTTTAATTTAAGCTTATTTACCTAATGAACTTACCCTAAGTGATGTTCTGTGTAGAATCCAAATCTATAATTGAATGAATGAACTCCCATACTCACAGAAAAACAATCATTTTCAATTATGAAAACTGATTAGTTTTGTACATACACATGAATTATCAGTTTTTCATATTTCAAAAGCCATTTTGGGCTTATTGGTAGCCTATTTTGGTATTTAAAATATACTCAAAGGTGAAAAATCAATGAGCCTTCTGTCTTAAGTCTTCTATTTCCTTGTATTCTTGACTTATTTTCAAATGTCTTGGAGTAATACAGGCCTGTCAGGCTTCCTCTGGCTAAACAATTTGTACTTAATTTTCCTTTTCATAAGAAGCGATTCAGATATCTGAGAAATTTAAGATTTTTCTTTCTCCTCAAATTTTCCAAAAGCCAGATGAGCCGTGATCTTTTCATATTTATCATGACCATGTTCAGAATTTTCACTTTTATAGTTGAAGCTTTATTCATTTAATATTTTATGACATAAATTTTAAAGGGTTAGTCTAGTTTCTTTGAAGTGATTTTTTTGTATGAGCCTTTGTGTGAAATAGGGGTCTCATACCTCTTTTAACAAATTATGATCTTATGGTGGTTCATATTTGACCTCAAGGTGAGAAAATAATACCCCTCTTCTCTGGAAACACTATTATCATTATTTCAAATAAGCTCAAGGGTCTGAAAGTCACCTGCAGAATGTGTTTGGTTAACTTCATAGTGAAAGACATGGAGTAATTCACAAATAGAAGGAAAAAGGGGGAAAATGAAGTTTATAAAAGTATACTTAAGCCTTGAAAAATGTGAGAAAAATGTAGATAAGAGAAAAAATTTAGAAAGACGAATTTATTTACAGTAAGAAGGATTCAATGAAAGACTATCTGTTATTAATGAAGGAGACAAACTCTTTATGTTAATTTGGCTTATTGGCGAAGTCAAAAAAGAAAAATTGTTTTGGAAAACATTTTTTGTTGAAAAAAAATTTTTAGGGGGTTTTGTAAGGATTTAACTTACAAAGGTTTTCCATAATAAAAAATCAATTGAAAAAGGGGACCAGAGAATTTCTTATCTCTTTTTACTAAAAAAACTTACATTATTTT
Organism: Austropuccinia psidii; assembly: GCA_023105745.1. Taxonomy (NCBI): domain Eukaryota; kingdom Fungi; phylum Basidiomycota; class Pucciniomycetes; order Pucciniales; family Sphaerophragmiaceae; genus Austropuccinia; species Austropuccinia psidii. Next base: position 35,224,873 of record JALGQZ010000008.1, read on the forward strand.
ACCAATTCTCTGAATGTTTTGGAATTAGTTCTGAAATTCATATTTCTTATATAGTTCTTTTTAATTATTTAATTAATTCTATTAACATGAATTAAATTATTTTCAAAAAAGAAAATCAAGCTTATCAATTTTAATATATATAAATTAGAATAATTCAAAAAAATGAATGCTTCAAAAAATAAAAAAATGAAACAAAACTGGTTTTTTTGAATTAATTTTTATCAGAGCTTCATTTTTGTTTTTTTATTCAAACATAAAATAGTTGCATACATATTTTTTCTTAAAATAAATCTAATAATTCAAATACAATAATTTTGGTATTTTAACCTTTTTTGTATTATTAAATCTATACCATAAGATTAAAATATTTCATGTTATAATTTTTCCTCTTTTATTTTTCTTTAATGATAAAGGTAGGGGTTTGGTAAAAAAAATGAGGAAATTGGTAAAATAAAATAGGTTGTTGAATTTGTTAGTCAAAAATTTTTAAAAACAAATTTTTTTATTTTAAATACACATAATCAATGCCCCAAAACCCTTTTTGGTACATAATATCAGATTAATGTTTCAATAATGGGAATTATTGTATTAGTCTCATATAAATCAGATTATAAAAGCCGTTAAAATATTTCTGGAAAATTCAAAAAATATTTTTAGCTTCAACAATGAATATATTTTTGTTGAAAAAATAGAAAATGACTGTTTTTTTATAAAATTTCACCCTTGTATTTTCAATTGAAAAACATTATTCATATCAAAACAAAGTCTTTTTTTACTTAAGGAATAATATTTTTGTTATTCCAACAATAAAATACTTTTTTTTACAACAATAAAATAATTTTTAATTAAAACAATAAAATTATTCATGTTTCTTCAATAAGTTTATTTTTTATTTTTTCAACAACTCTCTGGAAATTATTTAAATACAATAAAGCTTTTTTGTAACATTCTTTCCATTTGTTTAGTCCTGCAAGCTTTAGCTCCTCACTTAAGGTTTTCAAAAGATTATTTTTTACTTCCCTCAAAAATCTTTTTCCCCAAAAAAGGCAAGATTTGACTTTTCATGAATGAAAAAATAAACTTCTCACATATTTTTTTGGGTTTTCTTAACAAGACCCCTTTTTTAAACATGGAATTTTTGATTCAAACAAAATCCAAATCTTTCTTCATAAAGAAAAAATTAAGGAAGTTAATAATATGGAGCATTCTTGAAAAAAATCCATTTTCCCTAATTTTACAATCAAAAAAATGTTGAATAATTTGGTGTGCTCAACAAGCCACCCACAAATTATCTTTTACTTATGTCAAAAACAACATTATTTTCATTTCAAAATTTTTTTTACATAATGGTAATATATTTTTTTCTTATATTTAAATCAATTTCAAATTATTATTGTAGGAATGGAGATTCTATTTTTTCTATTTGAAATATATATATACTCAATAATTTTGGTTTATGTATTTAAATGGTTATTTATTTCAAAGAAAGGTGAGAGTCTTGAGAATTTCCCCAAAAAAACCCATATTTTGGGCTATTTTTTTTATGTAAATATTTTGAACCCAAAAAATGGGTTCCTCATGACAAAATTCAGAAATTATAATAATGAGAATCATGGCATTGATTCAATTTAATCTATTTAACTTTTTGAATGAGAATATGGAATTTTTTTAAAGGCCAAACATTATTTTTTAACTACAAAATATGTTATTGTTTTAATTCTAAATATGAAATTTTTGAAAATTCTAATGGTAATTATGAAATTCTTTCAAATTCTAATTCTGAAACTTTTTGGATTGAAATTATTATTATATTTATTTCAAAATTATGGATTATTTTTTTTAATTGAAATGAATTTCTTATTATTTAAACTTAAATCATAAATTTTTAATTGATACTTACCATAACAAAATCTTTTATAATTATTGTAAAAAAAAAAATTTTCTTAATCTTATATAATTATTTTTTGTAAGATTTATTGATTGATTTGTTTTAAGTAATTTAAACCAAAAGTAGAATTATATTTAATAATTATGAATTGAATGTTTCGTTACTAATCTTTCAGATTATTTTAATAGAATTATGGCCAAAAAAACATACACATATCAGTAATTAAAAAACACATAATAAGTTAGTTTTGTCTACCCACAACCCTTGAAATAAATAATAAATGGGTTAATAATGTAAAATGAGACTTTTTTTGAGATCTTATAGCTCTAAAACAATTCTAAAATTAATTATTCTTATTATTTTCATTTAATTTAAAAAGCCATTTTGAACCACTTACAACCTTCCTTGTATGAATTGTAAATTTCCAATTTTATAATGTAAGCTATATGAAAAGTGTACTAGACATATTAAAGTATATTTTATTCAAATTGATCCTTCTTATCAAATGTTTCGAATGATTCAAAGCTGTATATATTTGAATTAAATTAAATTAATAAAATCTGAAGTTACCAACATATCCTTGTTGTCATATTATACAATATTAAATAACCCCAAAACTAATAAACCTAATCTAACTATACTAACAAATTCCACATGAGCCATTAAGCCCTTACTTTCACCAACTTTGACAAAATAACATATATCTATCCTTAGAAGTGCTTCTTTCTTTTAATTTATATTGTTATTTCTTATTATTTTTACTGATATTCATAATTCTTATTGAATCTATTATAGGTACATTAATTTTGGGGGATATTATTGGTTAGATATTAATTGGTTATTATAATATCTATATAAATATTTACATTTTTATTGAAATAATTTCACTTATCAATCAACATAAAAAAAATACTTTCAAGTTGCAACAGTTTATTGGCCATCTTCCTGAAGTGTATCTCTGAAACTCCATTTTATTAATCACTCAATATTTATTACTTATATTATTCATGAATTTTGGATAATTATATTTTTACTTAACCACTATATTCTCCTATTTTTTAAATTCTGAAACATCTACTACTGTTGTATACCATGACAGTTCAGCTGAATAATTTTTTTGGTAATTATTTATACAAAAGAAGGAAAAAAAGTATAAAATCACCTTTTTAGGGGAAATAAAAGTAGAATTCATATGGAAGGAAATAAATGATATATTCATAAAGGGAGATTTACCACAGGTTTTCTGAGCCAGTGTCACCCCACAGCATTATCCATCACATAATTGTGAGAAATAGTACCCAAACTCAATACACTTTTCAAATTTTCTCTGTAGATAATTTTTTATTTATATATTTCTTTCTAAATATTCTAAAATATAAGAAATATGGGTGATTATTTCAATCAGAGTCACAATGAGGTTGCCAATTAATAGGGACCAGAGCTGTAGGCATCATAGGGGACATGAAAGGTTCACCATGTGGAACAGAACACCTTTTAAATTAGTAATATTGCGGAACTTTCATGTATCTTTGCTGTTATGAATCACCAAAGGAGGGTATAATAGCTATTTATCTCCTTAAGTTAATTAAAAGAATTAATTTTGAAGATTGTAATTAGTTGTTGTTGAGCTGGAAAGACCATATTAAAGGAACCTTCCTATTGATGTGACCTTGAAATTTCTTTTTGGAGCTTCATAAATGAATAGTGGCACTGGATTTTAAAGTGATATGGTATTTACAATGTATTTCCTTTGTTCTCACATATTAGTCTTGCATAGGTTTCCTATTTTAAGGAAACTCTGCAAGACTGGTATGTTTTAAAAGTATTTTTGGGAAGAGAAAAGGAGTGGGACATATGAATGTAGCCACCATTTTGGGAGTCTCACAAAAGGCCATCTGGAAGAGCTCACAACTGGAATATAGCTGATTTTTCAGTATGTGGCACTTTTCTGACCCTCCTTGCCTCTTTACCAAACCCCCATGAAACAGTTGATATGAATTGTCAAAACACCCCAACGTGTTTGATTCAAAATTTCTTTTTTTAATTACTTCTTACCTCATTTCTTTTACTATTAAAAATCAATATTTTTTCCATTGATTTTGATTCAACTTCTCTTTGAAATACAAAAGGTTTTTTTTTAATTAATTTCCAGTCAAATTCTTTTTTTAACCATGAAGAATCAATTTTTTGAATCCAATTTTTTATAACGATCTCAATTGATTAATTATTTTTCAATTATTTTTGAATCAAGTTTTTTTAACCCTAAAAATGGATAAAATGGAAGTCTGAAATTTACCTCAGTGCATCAAATTTAACTTCACTTATAGAAATGGTGATAACACTCAAGGTTTTCTTGTTTCTCAATGCACTCACAGTCAACATTAGGGAAAATATTGCCAATCTGACCAGCACTTATCTGAAATTATATCAAAGCAAAAATATCAGAGCCTCATTATTAAAGGGAGGATGACCAAAAGGTAGATTTCATTAAATAAATACCCAAGATTAGTCATTTGACTGAAAATATTTTTTTGAAATTGATCTGTAAGTCATTTTCATCCTTTTTCTTAAAAGTCATGATTATCTGAGTTTTTCTGTTTTGTAGAACTTATAGTTTTCTTTATTGCATGGCAGTATTTTTCTGGTGCTATGAGTCAAGAGAAGTGTAAAGCTGCAATAAAGTGTCTTGTATATCTCATCAATTTATCCAAACAATTAAATAGTTCCCAGAAGATTGAGCCAAAGATTCCCAAGGATGTGCGAATTTTTGTGAGGAAACTCAACCTTATTCCAGAACTCAATCCCTAGATCTGTTTCCCTAAATGCTATTCCACATATGATATTTAAAGGGTGTTGGTAAAAACATGTAAGGGGTGCCCTGGGCCCATTTTTAATTAAAAATGAAACACAATTGGGCCTGTATTGGGCCAAAACATGCCCAAAAGAGGTTTTTTCCCCACAAAACCTCTCTAACTCCAAATTGTATCAGATTTTTTTCCCAGCCCCCCCCCCCACCCCAAAAAAAAACAAGCCCAAACACCCCAATAATCAACATTATCCCCACCCCAAACCATTGTTTTTTTTTTGGAAAAACAGCATTACCAAAGCCATTTTGCAAAGCTTTTCACACTTTTTTTTCTTTTTTTCCCCCAAAGACTGCATTTTCCACTACAACAACCTGCTTTCAAGCCTCTCAATTTTCAATTTTTTACCTTCCCTCATCTATTAATCCCACATTTAAACCACTTTCTTTCACTCTTAACCACTTCTGTTCATTTTTCACACCTTTTTTCACATCTTTTTCACATTTTGAAAGGTTCTTAACCCATTCCAAATCCCCCAATTCCCCCTTTTTTTCACTTTTATACATATTTTTCATTAAAAAATGCTTCAACCCCCCACTGAAGGTGAATTTCAGACCCTTGAGCTTCTTTGGCAACATGTGCATAATGTTGCCAGGGCTCAGGGGTATGCTGTGTCCACCTTGAGGTCCAATATGACCCACAACCAAATTGAAATATGTTGTGACAGGTCTGGCACCCCAAATCCCAACAAAAGCCCCTCCAAAACAGTCACCTCAAGAAAGCTTGACTGTCCTTTTAGACTTTATGCCAGGAAATATGCCAAGAGTACCACTTGGACTCTTAAAGTCAAAAATCCTGAACATAGCCATGATGCCACTGAAAATATCATCGCACATCCTGCTTTCAGGAAATTCAATGAGCAAGAAACATCCCAAATTGCTCAAATGTCTGAATCACTGCTCATTCCAAGGAAAATTCAGGCCCAATTATGCAGCCAGAGGGAGTCTGACAGGCCTGTAATCCTTTAAGACATTTACAACCAAGTCAAGAAAATCAAGAAAGACAAACTGCAAGGCAGAAGGCCCATTGATGCTCTCATTGACACTCTCAAAGAAGAAAATTTTGTTTGGTCCTCTGCAAGGGATTCTGAGGGACACATTACCTCCTTGTTTTTTACTCACCCCCTGGCCATAAAACTTCTTCATGGCTTTCCTCATGTCATTCTTATGGATTGTACTTATAAAACCAATAAGTACAAAATGCCCCTTTTTCATATTGTTGGATTCAGCTCAACCAATAAGACCTTTTCTGGGGCTTTTTGTTTGATGAAGAATGAAAATGAACCTTCATATACTTGGGCATTAAATCAATACATAGAAAAGGTCCTCAACAACACCAATCTTGTTCCCCCTCCAGTTATTGTTATTGACAGGGATCTGGCCTTGAAAAACTCTATTAAGAAGCTCTTCCCAGACTCCAAAGTCATGCTATGCATTTGGCACATTAACAAGGATTTATCTGCTAATTGCATGAAGAAAATTGGTCAAGGAGCTGATTTTAAAAATTTTATTGGCCTTTGGAATCAAGTAATATACTTTTATCTTTCACTTTTTTCTTATTATTTTTTTTTATTAATGACTTTGGGATTCATTTCTCAGCTTATGTATTCATCGACTGAAAAGTCTTTCAAAGACAACTGGAAGAAGCTTCAAAAGCAAGTCAAAAATCCTGAGGTCTTGCAATATTTGGAAAAGACATGGCTTCCTCTAAAGGAGTATTATGTGCCAGCCTGGACCAACCACCATTTCCACCTCCAGAGTTTAAGGTGCCCATGCCATGGCTAAACTTTGGCGTCAAAAGTCCACTGGTACTATCCTGGAGGTAGTCAGGGCTCTCCACATGGAATTCAGAAAACAATTTATTGAAATAATCAACAGAATCTCCAAAGAAATGATTGTCCATGTCAATAATTTTCCTCCACACATCTGTGCCCTCAATTGCAAGGTGTCTCATTATGCTCTTCAGATTGCCTTTGAAAATCTCAAAACAAAATTTCCTCCAAATGAAAAATGCACCAACAAATACAACAATTATAAAGGCATTCCTTGCAATCATAAGACCCAAAAGGCATTTGCCAAGCTCCAAAGGCTTGAATTATCAGACTTCAATCCTCAATGGCATTTGAATTTCCCTGTGAGGGTTTTTCAATTTCTTATTATTATTATTTTTCTTATTAACTGATTTTATTTGTCATATTCTTCTCAGGCTGGTTTTCAAGGTGATTATCAAAGTGTTGAAAAAGAATGAATGAATGAAACCAAGAAAATATTTGAAGACATTGGGGAAGACCTACTTCAAAGACCAGTAGCAGAAATCACTCCAATACTTCAACATTTTCAAGATGTTTTGACTGGAAAAGTCCCATTTGATCAAATTCCTAAGAGTCAAGAGGATGATCAATATTATGAAGATCCTCTATAATCCAAGAATATCCGTGGAAGATCCCAAGGAGCCAAGAATAAAAACAAAAATAAAAACAAAGGAGGACCTTCAGGATTTTAAATTATTGAAAGTCAATCCAAGAGAAGAGGAAGACCCCCCTCAAAAGTGACCAGTACAGCAACGTCAAGATCCCAGTCAAATGTCTCCTCTCCAATTATGGAAGTGGACTCATCTGAAGACTCTGAAGATTCTGAGGACTCATTATCTAAATCCATCAGTTCATCAGATTCACTACCCTCAGCAACTGAATTAAATAAATCAGAATTAACCCTTAGAAGGTCCAGAAGATTGGCAATTGGAAGCAAAACCTCACAAAGAAAATCACACAAGCCTGCCACCAGTTTTAATATCTATGATGCAATTGACTTTACCTGTGAGAATTTTCAAAGCAATTATCACACAAGTGATGAATGCTCCAAGCTGTTTGTGAGTTTCTGATTCTTTTTAATGTAATTTTCTGTTGTTTATTTTGATATTTATTCATTTTTTGAACTTATTGTATCAGATAACTGGCTCAGAAGACTTGCCCAAGTTTATATTGAAATACACCTTCAAGGCCATCAATGTCCAGGGGGATGGAAGCTGTGGCTACAGAACAGCATCCCACTACATTTACAAGACTCAAGATCAATGGGCTTATGTCAGAGGTGACTTGGCTGAAGAAATTCAACAAAATCAAGACCTTTATGAATCCATGAACACTTTAGTTCCCTCAGTATCCTCTTATTTGGAAAGAATTGAATGGTATGAAGATGTTGACCAGGCTCCAAAAAGCAAGTGGATGTCCATGCCTGACATGGGGAATCCAGTTGCAAATAAGTATAAAAGACCAGTTTTCTTTTATTCCACAGCCCAATCTTTTTCTTTTTTCCCTTATTTCTGTCCTCCAAATGATAATCCCCCCATTTTCATCTGCTTCTTGAATAGTTGTTCACATTTTGTTCCTTTGGACATCATCATTTCTAAAGTTTATCCAGTCCCCCACATTACTGTGAACTGGGAGATTCATGCCCAAACACAAGCCCTGGGGTTGGCTGATAAATTTAAGAAACACAGAATGTTGTATTTGTCCAATCTTCCTCCCCCCTCTCAGAAAAACCCCACTATTTTGGAGGTTGATTCTGATTGAATGATTTTTGTATATACAATTTATGCCAATTATCCCCCTCCTCAGTCATATTTATTTCTTAAATCCCACCTCAGTCTCCTTTTTTATCAAACATGTGGAACTTTTGTACTTGAAAATAGTCATATTACACACAAGAAAAAAACAGTTGAAAAAAAACACTCATTGCGCCTTCACTTGTTGTCCCACCAAAAAAAAATTCCCAATTAATGAGCTTCTGGTTCTGTATTGTCAAGATTGAAACCTTTAATTTTAAAAAAATGAAGGAAATTCATAAGTGGGAAGTTATTAAATTCACTTTTTCAAAATAGGCATATTAAAATGACAGGAAAAAACATTTGAAAAAAAAACCCTTTTTGCGGCTTCACTTGTCCCACCCAAAAAAATTCCCAAAATTATGAAATTCTGGTGCTTTATTCTTCAGATTAAACCCTTCATTTTAAAAAAAATGAAGGAAATTCATAAGTGGGAAGATTTTAAATTAATTTTTGAAAAAAATTATTCCATTTTGGCACATTGGCCAAATTGGTGAAATTTGGCAAAAAAAAAATTGAAAAAATTTGTGCTTATTGACATGCAAAGTTGGGAAAAATATGGCAAAAAAAATTAAAAAAATCCTCAAAACTGAGCCTGAGGAATATTTTTTGATAAATAAGGTCACTTATGTGTTTTTACCATAAATTGGTAAAAACATGTAAGGGCTTACGTGTGTTTACCAACCCCCTATTTAAATATCCCCTCATGGGTGCAATTACAGGCATTTATCATCATCTCCTCCATGTGGTGTGCCTATATTTCATCCCATTTGTTTTTTTCTGGCATCTTCACCATTTAAGAAGGATTTCAATGTGCTATTATAGATATCAGACACATGAAAGGCATAAAAACCCTAAATAATTCTATGTCACCCAATATTTCTCACAGTGGCTGAAAAGATTTATTCCTCAAAGTAAACAATTAATTGCATACTATAAAACATCAATAAATTTTAAAAATGAAGATATTTACAATTAGAAGAGAGCTTGTTTATGGGAAGACCTATACCCTAAATGCCAGAAAAAAAAATTGACAACACTTGAGTTGGAATTCAGTTTTTTACATACTTGTTTAACCCTTGTTTCAACAATGCAGCTAGAAAGAAAGTCTCCCTTGGATTTCTTTCTTTTAAATGCCTTAACCTCCCCTAAACTGGTTAATTGAAGGTTCAAAACACATTTATTTTGGCTCTTGTTCCATAGCCTACCCAGAGAAACATGGTAACTCTCATCAATATTGTAAGGTTTGTCTAGGAAACTCTTGATAATAGTAACAAATATCAAAATTACTATGACTGTCCTCAGTATGAAATATACAATAATTGAAATTTATAGCCCAAAATCAATATAATTATTACAAATGATTATATAAAAAAGAAATTAATTATTATTGAATAAATTAATAATAATAAAAACTCAATAATTGTAATAAATTATAATTCTTCTATTATTACTATAGTCACTGAAATTTATAATAATAAGAAATATTAAATCTCTTAATGAGACAATTATCTGTGGAAAATAATAATATTGACCACTTATAAATAATAAAAATATTATTTATAGAATAAACTATCACATACACTGTGCAGAGATAATTCTTTTAGAGAAATTCTATGTAAAAAAAACTATTACTAGATAAAGAGGATTTATAAATTCAGAGAAAATAAATTTATAATATTTACTCAATACAATAAGTCAAACAACAGTTATAATATGAAATAGTTTTTATAAGCTAAAAACACACCAAAAATCAATACTTTTAAAAGATAAAGTATTTTTATATAATAAAATATTATATAAGAGTTTTTATAAAAGATTTGTGGATTTAAAAGAAATTTTGAGACAAGCATTTTATATGATAAAATAAATTATTGGTGATTAAAACAATATAATTTAAATTCCATTATTTCAATTTCTTATTTAAAATTAATAAAAAAGAAAATAAATCAAGAATTAATTTAATGATATAAGAATTTATATGGTACAAAATATTACCTGTTTCAAATTTTCTGATTGATTTAATGATGATTGTGTTGGAAAATAAAAGTTATTTAAAGGCTCTTTTTATGCCTTCCAAGTAGCTCTCATGATCAATAATATATATGGAGAGAATTCTTGGATCAAAACTGAGAAACCATGTTTGAAAATAATGTTCTTAACTTAAGATAACTTATTTTTCATTTCCAATTAAAGTTAACAGTGTTATTATTAACTAAAACTAACTCTAATCTTCTTTTGAGTTAATTATTTTAACTCTAAATATAGAATGAATGAACTTATTTTAAAGTTCATCACATAAAGAGCTTAAAAATAAAGATTAAATTTAAAATCCCTTAAGCTGTATTTTTAATTAATTTTCTTCAGGAATAATTAAAGGAGCCAATTAACAAAGAATCCTTTTCAAAAATATACTTAAAATATAATTTATACACAGATGAAATTTAACTGTAAGATGTGTGAAGCTTTCAAGAAAATCCATTAAGAATTGTATTTTTAATTAATTTTTGAATTTATTTCTATTTTTCCATTTAAAATAGAAATACACAGCACACTGTAGCTTTTTATAATATTTTAATACTTATTAATTAAAAATTTACGATTATTTGAGCTTTACTGAGCCCTATAAGCTCTTAAAACCTTGATTATGAGTGTTCATATGGGGATTTACCCTTTGGCAGCTTGTAATTCCTGTCCAAATTTAGATAAACCAGTTTAAGATTTAATATTCAATAAAATTATAACATTCAATTTTAAATAAGGTTGAAAATCCTCTAATACCAGTTTAAAACCTTATTTGGGCTCTTTCAGATCCCAAAAGTTGGGTACCCTGGCTCTTTTTGCCAGTTTTCCTTTGTCCCACCTTTTTGCATAGATTTTTCCCTTTTATTTATTTAAAGCCATACATTGCCTTTAAACCAATTCAAATTGAGCCTACACAATATTTACATCCTGTATAGTAAATCCTTAGCCGATTCAGTAAATATAAACCTTTTAACTTAATTTTTGTAAGTTAACATAAACCTTATGAAGCTTTAAATTTAATGATGCAGTTTTACTGTTAGATTCTTAAATCTTCCAATACCTTCTAAGATAGCCATTTTTGGGTATAAGACCCTATGGGTCTTCCCTAGGTTATTTTTGGTTTAGAATCCAAAAATGGCATAAGATTTTTAACTTTTCTTATCAAAAATAAATTTATATTTTTTTTTTAGTATTTTTTTGTTTTTGATTCATTTTATTACTAAATGAAATGTCTAAAATGTTATTTGTGGTCTTATGGGTATTTCATACATACCTCATAGGATCACAAGTATTTTAAAGATTTTTATTAAAAAACCATTCACCTAGATTCAGGAATCATGATCAAAACAGCCCAATATGAAAATGGTTTTAGGTTCATTATTTTTCTGTGGTTCTTAATTATGGATATGGTAGATAATCAAAAATTAGAAGTCTTTGCTTCAAATTCTTTTACTTTCTTTTGGTTGTGGCACAACTATCTAAAGGCTAATATTAAGTAAATGAAACTGGGAAGAATTTGACAAAAGTATCAATTTAAAAACTAATTGCATGCTTCCCAACAGCTGAATAATTAATATGAATGTACAAAATGGTCAAGAAAACTGGTATTAGGTGTTCTGAGATTAATTTCCTGCATTATTGAGATCCTGTTAAACAGATTCCACTAGCTATCATTCACAATTGGTTTGAAGGAATACTTCAACACCACTTCCAAAATTGATTGAGGTTGTATTTTGAAAAATTGGAAGAGGATCAAACTGAAAACAGCTAAAACACAGACAAATATCACTTTGAAATGAAAAATGGAAATATAAGTGGTCAGGCTTGTCTATCATGGGAGAAGGGGAGCATAATGATCAAGGAATCTTCAGATCTCATTATTTCTTTTGGTGTCACTTTCATACCAAAGTTTCTTGTACAAGTAAAAGATGGTAAAAAAAAATTAAGTTAATGGTGGTCACTTTTCTCAATATATTTACTATTATAGGTTGTATATATTGAAAATTAAAGGGACAAACCAAGAAAAGCTGAAGGAATTTGTTTATTGGCTCAAACCCTTTGTGCACTGGCTGTATGAACACATATTTTGGAGTCTCTGTCAATCACAAAAGAATATTTCAAGAATTTGGAAAATTAATATTTTAAGTACAGCAAATTTTCAAAAAGTTTATTTCAATTTTATAAAATTGACCCAAATAAGCACTATGTTGTTCATATTTAAATGCATCTCAGGAAGTGGGTTCCTTTGATAGGTGTGGCTTAGTTTTCAAGGGAGAGGCTGAATGGAATTCTATAAAAAATGCATACTTCTTGGCCAATTAGTAATTTTTGGGCTTTTTTTTGTTTGATTTAATATATCAAATTTTTGTTTTCTCAAGGTGAATTTGAATTGAACATCATTAAATCATTTTTTAAATGGCAGTGGCTAATGTGGAGAAATTACTTGGATATTCCTTAAAACAAACATATTCATGAAGTGGATTTAATTATGGCTCACCAAAAATAATTCCAGATTATATCACATCTCTAGATCACACAACCATCTTTCCATAATTACTCTCAAATACCTCATTAAGAAGGTGAAAAGGTCTTGTTAATCTATGCAAAGTATATTTGCACAATAAAAAAAGTTGGTTACTTAATTGTTAGTAGTTAGCCAAAGCATATGATTGAATATATCGTAAACAATCAGATTCAATTTTGAGCTTTGGTTAATATTTTAAAGGTGATTAATGAATTTTTGAAGTATGTTCTTCCTTTGGTAAGTCATTTCAATGGTTAAAAAAGTTATTGAGGTGAAAAAAAATGGCTGAATAGTGTTTTTGAAAGGTTTTAAGTAGTTCATTTAATTCAAATATAATAGTTTTTGATAGCTCCTTAATCTCAATTATTCTCTACATTTTAATATAAAAAACTCTTTAAATGTACTTTGGTATTCAAGGATCCAAGTTTCTTTGGACATTTCATCAAAAAGGGATAAAATTTGGCACAAGGATAGGTGATAAGAAAGGTTTGAGATTGATTGTTTCATCTCAGAATATGATCTTATTAATGAATCATTCATTTTTACAACATTGGAAGTATTTCGTAAATAAAAATACCAATTCCAATTCTATCAATACCCATTTGTTTATTTACAAATCGCTATCTGAATCCTAATCTATTCATAAGTTACCATTTTACTATTTAAAAATAAATGTATACATCCTACCATACAATAATCAAGCCACACTATAGAAAAATGTTTTTAAATAAAACCATTTGGTAAAAAAAAGACTTCTTAAACCAGAAACTATTTACAAGTGTTCTTAACACTAAATTAAGTGAGGATTATTCCTAACGAAAACACATAAAATGAACTGAGTTGATATTATAATCAAGAAAAACAAAAACAAATTCTATATTATAGAAAAATTATAAAACTTAAAAAAAAAAGAATAAAATAAAAAACTTTTTTCCATATCATCAATTTAATTCTAAATTGAATTGGCAAAAAAAAAAAAAAAAAAAAAAAATTACTATTCACATTCATAATCAAAACTTTTCCTCCTTGAATTCTGCCTGTTTTTTTTTTTTTTTTATCTAATATCTCAAGAATCTGAAATCAATAAATCTTTATCTTTTTAATTAAAATATTTTTTTTTCTCTTTTAATAATTAAACCTCTCTTTTCTTTTTTCTAAACAATTTCCTTATTCATCAAATTTTGGTCAAAATCAATTTTATTATTCACCAAATCTAAGTTAATAATCTTTTCATTTTTGATAATTGAAAAACTTTATTTTGCACTATCTTTTAAGGTTTCAGGCTCAATTTCATAATCCTTTATTTTATAATTCAAGTACTTTTTGTTAAAACAATGATTTCTAATTAATTAATCAGGATTTTATTTTGATCAAAAATATATATCTTTAACTAAAATAAAGAAAACATCTCATAAATTAAAATAAATCAATTTTTCTCATTCATTCATTCATTTTTTTTTTTTTTGAACTGTTCAAGTCTATAAAATTTGATTTGATTTTTTTTTGGTTTTTTTTTTTAAAAAAATTCTGAAATAATTTTTTTTTTTTTTTTTTTTACTTTGAAAAAATTTGTTTATATGATTAGAAACCCAAAAATGGAATGAAATTCCTTTATTTTAAGATTAAATCTTTAAAATTATATTTTTACCCTCTTTGATTGGTATGAAGGAGTTTTTAATTAAATAAAAAACTCATTTAAGAATTTTTCTCATCATTATTAAGATAATTAATATCTTATGTTAAAAATTTATAATTCTTAAGATACTTATAAAATTAATCACAAAAAATTTTTTTCAAAAGACAACTTGGGTAAGTTTTTTGACCTTTTCCAAATCTCTTAGAAAAAATGATTACTTACTTTTTTGTCTTTTGTTCTGAACTAGATTATTCACAAAATATTTCTCATTCCAACCTTTTTCTCTTTTTTTCTTTTCTATAAATTTTGGCTAAAACATAATGAACATAATTATTGTATTCACTACTGAAAAGACCAATATCATTACATTAAGGAAGGTTTGAATGCATAAACTGATAGGACTCACTGCAATAAATTTTTAAAAATTTCATTAATTAAACAATTTATCATGCCTAATTTTAAAGGTAACAAGGTTTTGAGATAAAAACCCCTATTATAGAAAGAATTTCATTTAAATAAATAATATATAAATCTTTCATGTTGATTATTATTTTTTTTCCAAACCATTCATTTTGTAATGTTTAAGATTTGGATTAATGAATCAATTTAGAATTGTTTTAGATCTTTTCCTTACTTTGAACCTCTTCTAAAACTTCAGAATTTTTGGTAAAACTTCTTTAACAATAGTTTATTAGTTTCAGTTGGAATTTCTTCTGAAGTAAGAATTCTCAATAAAATTGTAACATTTAAATATAATTCTTTCTAAAAAAAAAAAAAATGATTTCATTAGATATTTTGACTAAAATTGTAATGTCTTAATAGTCCTCTAAACTTAGTATAATTGAATTCTTGTGGAGGATCTGGATTGGATTTCACTTAACTAATGTTTCTATGGTTTTCTTGGGGGTATTATTGGTTTTTGCTTCAGCCACTGGTGTCATATTTCTTTTTGGTATTTTTTTTTTTTAAAAATCAATGAACTGGGGTACTAATTCTACTTCCTTTGAATTTATATTTTTTTTACATGATTACTGTTACCCAAAGGTTTATTCTTTGTTTAAGCTTTCTGAATTAATCTTGAAATTAATTTTTTGTACTAATAAATTGCATTTCAAATTTCGTGATACTAATCCTTTCCTGAAGATCCCCCTGAAACTGGTTGATTAAACTTATGAAAGAGAATTTTGAATCATATAAATAGTAAAAAAGATAATTTTTTTTTGATATTTAGAAGAAATCAAGTTTGATTTTCTAATGAAAAAAAAAAACACTTAAAAATTGTAAAATTATTCAAAATAATTTTTTTAGACATTAAAAAAAGAGATTATTATAGTAATAATAAGAAATCTTTATTGTTATTTCAAATTTATCTTAAAGGGAGTTTAATTTTTATGGTATCAAGAAAAATGGAATGTTTTTTTTCAAATCTTTCAAAAGAATTTAAGCCAGTAAAATTTTTAAGAGTAATAACGAAAGAAGTTGGATTTCAAATCAATTTCAAGAGAAATAATTTTGAAGTATAAAAATTTTGGACTTGAGGGGGGTAATAAAATGATTTCAAATTTTGTGATTAGATTTTATTTTGTAGTACCAAAACATGCTGAAAAGCACATGTGAAAAGAATTAATTTAGGCTAAAGAATTTATTATCCATGACTTAGTCTGAAAAAATGAATTTCCAATCACCAAAATAGCTTAATAGTACTTATGAAAGAGATGACTCAAGGCTAGATCTTTTATTATCCATGGCTCAGTTTTCAAAATTTTATCACAGGAAAATAAATTAAACAAGGTTTCTTTCAAATTTGAAAGTTATGTTTAAACCACAATGGTCTATGGCATATTTACCAAAAAATTTATATATGCTAAGATAATTACTTCTAACTAAATTATGTTTTTTCTTGAGAAATTTCTTATGTAATATTACCAAAATTTTAATTAAAATAAATTTTCTTTTCAAAAAATTTCTATTTTCTAAAATTTATTTAATGATTAATTCATATTTTTAATATCATAGTAAACTTATTATCTTGAGATTCTATTTTAAGACAGGAAAGGTTAAAGTTTCAAGGAATTATAAGTTAGGAATTTTTCCTGAATTTTTTGATAATCAAATAAGAATTTAATTTAATTTGAACATGTAAAGTCAGGTTAATACCCTAGCTTTTAATTTCAGTTATATTTCAGTTGTGGTTGGTAAGGAGGACCTCTGGCTTTGAAGAATTGAAGTAGGAATATCCTTGGTTCAAGACACATGTAGGAAAAAATTAAAAATTGAGAGTTTTGGGAAAGTTTAATTTATGTAAGCTTCAAGTATTTTTAAGAATATTTAAGAAGAATACAGGTAAGTATTAATAAATTCATTTTCAGAAAAATTTGAAATTTAACACACAAGTAAGCCCTCAAAGACCAAAAAACAACAAATAAAGTTACTCACCTGAATTTTGGGTAATACATGAAGATAAGGGCTCTGAGGTCCAAATTAAGGTTTGGTTGTATTTAATAACCACATGTAACATGAGCAAATTAAATTAAAATTAATTGATCTTATGGGTAATAAACACATCATGTAAATGGATAAAATAGATTTAATCAATATAATTTGTCAGAAATATAGACTTGTGTCACCTAATAGCATAATTTTTTTTTTTCCTCAAACTTTCAAAATTTTTGTTTTTTTTTGGTAAAATCTACATGATTGTTTTTTTTTTTTTTAATTAAAAAATTATAATAGTAATTTTTTTTTTTAATAATTAATTTTAATCAAAAAAACAAAAATACAATTTATTTAAAAAGTTTAATTTTTAAAAATATTTTAAATAAATAAAACAAAAAAAAATTAAGTTTTTTTTTTTGTTTTTGTTTTTTTTATATTAAAGTTAAATAAATTAAAAAATATAATTTAAAAACTTGAAAAAAAAAATATTTTCTTATTGAAAAATTAAAAACTAAAAAAAAGAAAAAAAAAAAAAAAAATAAAGAAAAATTTAAATTTAAGTATTTTATTTTTTATTTTTTATTTTTTTTTTCTTTTAAAATTAAATAAATAAATATTAAAAAATTAAAAAAAAAAAAAAACAAATTGAGAAATTAAATATTTATTAATTTAATTTAATTTAATTTTTTTTTTTTTTTTTTTGGTTTTTTTTAATAAATATTCTTATTATTATTATTATTATTTTCAATTTTTCAAAAAAAATAAAAAAAAAATAAAAAAAAAATAAAAAAAAAATAAAAAAAAAATAAAAAAAAAATAAAAAAAAAATAAAAAAAAATATTAAGAATAAATATTTTTTTTATATTTTTTTTTAATTTAATTTGTATTAATTAAGATATATTTTATAAATTTAAATAATTAATTAGAAAAAAAAAAAAAAAAGTTTTATTTTTTTTTATTTTTTTATTTTTCTTTCAAAACCATTAAATAAAATTTCTCATTAACTTTACAAAAAAAAAAAAAAAAAATTAAATTTTTTTTTTTACTTAAATTTAAAATATAAATCAGATTAAGATATTTTTTTTTTTTTTTTTTAATTTTTTTAAAGAAAAAAAATGATTTTTTTTTTTTATGAATATCAAAAAAAAAAAAAAAAAAAAAAAAAAAAAAAAAATTATTTAATTTAAGAAATTAAAAAATTTAATTTTAACAATTTTTTATTTTGTTTTATTTTTTTTTCATATTATAAAAAAAAAAAAAAAAAAATTTTTATCATTTTTTAATTTTTTTATAAATTAATTAAATTTTTTTTTTTAAAAAAAAAAAAAAAAAAAAAGATTAAAAAAAAAAAAAACTTAATATTAAAATTTTAATTTTAATAAAGAAATTAAAAAAAAAAAAAAAAAAAAAAAAAAAATTGAATTGATTTTTTTTTTAAAAAAATAATTAATAAAAATATTTTGATTAAGATTTTTTTTTTTTACTTTAAAAAAAAAAAAGTTTATTAATTTGTTAATGAATTAATTATTAAAAGGAATTTTTTTTTTTAATATCATATTAATTTTAAATAAGTTTTAAATTTAATAAAACTAAACTAATTATAATCAAAAAATTATAAATAACCCATTTAACCTTTAAATTCATTAACTTTGACAAAAATAAATAAATAAATAAATAAATAAACAGATATCTTTCTTATGTAGAGATCTGTTAAATTTATATTAATTTTATGGTAGAGATTAATAATTAGATAGTAATTTTTTTTTATCATTTTAAATTTAAATTAATATATATATATATTCAAGTCATAAAAATCTTTTTTTATTTTTGTTTAATTAAATTCTTCTTTTCCTCTCCTTTTTAAAACTTTTCCTTTCTTTTTTTTTTTTTTTTTCTTAGTTTTATTTATTTATTTATTTATTTCTTTATTGTATTTATATTATATAAATATATATATATATATATAAATCATTTAATTTTTAATCATTAAATTAAAATGTTTTTTTTTTTTTTTTATTATTATTATTATTTTTTTCTTTTCTTAAAAAAAAAAAAAAATAAATTTTTAATTTTAAATTATTTTTATTTTATTTTATTTTATTTTATTCATTAATTTATTATTATTATTATTATTTTTTTAACAATATTTAATTTCATGTTTTAAGTTTTTGAATATTTTTATATTTATAAATTAATTTTGTTAATTTTAAAATCTACAATTAATCAGACTGAAGACAACTTTAATTACTTAGTAAATAAGTATTATAAGATTTTTATTAAATTGTAAAGTTGTACAATATAATACAGTATTATTATACAGTACAGTATATTATACTCTACGACTTAGTTTATTACCAATTTTATTAGTAGATTATAAAGTTTTAAATCCTCTGATTATTATTCCTCCTAGAGTCAGTAATAGAAATTCAAAACTTAACCCATCCATGATCCATCCATCCAACCAACCATCCGAAACACATTTACTGTATTTAATTCAAACTCCGTTAAGAAACTCAAGATCAAATTTAATTAAAGTCTTCCTGATTCCTCTTTAATAAGATTTCTATTTACAGTATTTAAATTAATCTTTATTCTTACTATTTTACTATTGCCTTTTACCTCACCCAACTATAGTACTGAAATCTAATTTTTTTTTGTACTGTGCAATGTTCTGTAGTGTAGTACAGTACAGTACAGTACAGTATGTTTTGGAAATACAAGACTAATTACTAACTTCTGCAGTTAACACATAGCAATTAATCAAAATTTTAATGGTGTACTCTTGTCAAAACACTTAAATTCACATCTCACCGTTATTTTATTCAAGCAAGTATAGTACTGTTGTATCATAAAAGTGCGCTATAAAATTCTAATCTAAATTTAACCTCTTTGATATTGAAAATTAAAACATGGACAGATATTGAGACACACAGAGACATTCAGACAGAGAGACATTCAGACAGAGACATTCAGACAGACAGCGGCGGAGACAGACAGATGGAGACAGACAGCGGCAGAGACAGACAGATGGAGACAGATGGAGAGAGAAACATAAAGAGAAACATAAAGACAAATCAAGAAATAAAATCAATTTAAAAAATCATTTTTCGAAAAAAAAACAAACAAAAGAAAAAAGTTATATATTTTATTTATTTCAAATATTAAATCAAATTCAAATCATATTGGAGTGTTTAATGATAGACTACTAAAAAAACTTAATTAATTTTTCAATTTTTTTTTTTTTTGTTTTAAGACTAATTTCAAAAATAATTGTTAAAACATTATCTTCTTTTTGACATTTAACCATGAAAACTCGGTAATTATATATTTTTATTTTTATTTTTATTTTTATTTATTTCATGCAATAGACCATTTTAAATTCATTATTGGATGAATGGTTTTGATTTTCTGGGGGTAGGGGGGTGGGTAGGGGTTTAGCGGAGTTCAAATTGTCTGATGAAGTTTTAATAAAATTTTATATCAACTCGGCTCTTGTCTAACTAACTGATTAATGTTTTATTGTAATCTACTTAAAAATAATTATCTTGATTAATTAATTATTATTATTATTTTTTTTTTTTGAGTTTAATCTTTCATTTTAATTCATTTTAAAAAAATTTTATCAAAAAATTTAAAAATATTAATTTAAATTCTCTTTCATGTTAAAGTTTATTGATTAAAACTAATTAATCTTATCTGTTTCATTTCAATCATTCCAATTAGGAACATCTTGATAAGGTCAGGATGTCATGATTTTATTTTTCAACTTGAGATTGATTGATTGATGGATTGATTCGATGGATGGATTAATAATGATTTAAATCTATAGAATTTAATTAGATTTCAAAAAATCTTTTATTTATTCATATCTTTTAAAATTCAATTCAACAAATTAGTACAGTACTTGATTTAATTTAATTTCTTCCTTCAAAATAAAACTTTCTCTAAAATTTATATCAATCAAATTCAAATTCAAATTTAAATATTTAATTTTACTAAAAATTTTAAAAAATTAATTGAATTAAATTTTAAACAACCCCCCCTCTCCCCTCCCCTTCAATAAATCTCAAAATCTCAAAAATTAATCATTAAAAGTCCTTAATCGCTAATTTTAATTAAAATTTCATCCTTTAATCCTTGATGAACTTAGATTTTATAAGCGATTTGTTCATTAAACCGTTGTCATCTCATCCATCTAAGCACTAATACTAAAAACTTAACACTCATCTAATCTAATCTCATTTAATCTAATCTAATCTCTTTCAATTTGATATTTTTAGTACAGTACGATTGACTACAATAACTTGATCAATTTAAAATCTTAGCCTTAATTTCTCCAATTAATCATCATCTTCTTCTTTTTCTTCATCACTTGAATCTCAGACCTCTTACCTTTCTCTATCATATTGTTATTTTTAATATCATCCTTCGATTCCTTCCATCTTAATCTACAACTTACAAATTACCACTCATTTACTATACTATACTATACTGTACGGTACAACTGTACTGTTGTACAAAATTTATACAGCACTGATACTGAGCAGTGAGCAGTGAGCAGTGAGCGCTGTACTGTACTGTACTGTACTGTACAACTTACCTGTCCAGGTTGCATAATTACATTAGTCAATCATCGTCATTATTCACTAAAACTTGACAACCGATAAAGTCATTCTAGTTACCAACTTACCAAGGTTCGAGTGAACAACTTTCATAAATTCAATCCCCATCAACTCGCTCTCTTCTTGATTGTATTGAATTGTATTGTATTAATCTTCTTTGACTCTTTTATTTCCCTTCGTTACCTCTATCCTGGCTTGATGATGGGTTTTAATTTAGGATCTTGGCTCGGATCACAAGTCGATCGTTAAAGTAGACTACTTTGGTTTGGTTAGCCTTACACTAATCAACTTGAATCAACCTTGAAATAAATTCTCAAAGAATCCATCGGTTTTATAATTTTCTGGGACTTGGTCAAATTATTTTCTCTTGGATTCCAACTTTTTCAACGTGCGTCTTCGAAATCAACTAATCAATTCCCACCCTAATTTTACTCCTTAACTTATCTAAAAAAAAATAATTTACAAATCAAAACAAAATTTTATTGTCATATCATTAAACATGATGACTTGACCTATAATTATCGTTGTTATGACCTCAAAGTCATCGTCGCCTTCGTTATCATCTCTTCTCGCTATAGCTTCTTACTCAAAATGAAAAAATAAATAAATAAAATTATCAAAAATTGTACTGTACTGTGTACTCTATATTCTAAAATCTACTAGACAAGACCTAACTATTAGCTTGATTGATTTAGTTGAATTAAGAAATTCATAGGTGATCAAAACGGACATAAATACTCACCTACCCCACAACTTTCCCAGTTAAATCACAACAACTTGACTCCTTTAATCAATTCTCTCTTCACCTATTAATATTTACCCTTTAATATTATTATCAATACTAAAAACTTAACATAATATATATATATATATATCATATATATTAAATTGTCATAATATTCGTCATCACTTAACTCTGAGAGTTTTCTTTTTTAAATTGAAATTTTTCGATTATTTTATTATTTTTATTTTTGGTTGACTCCCCAAGTAATATTTCATATTAACCTCCATCAAATTTATAGAAACTAGTTTTAATATTACATAAATTCTTATTAACATAGTAATTGATTTTCTTTGAAAGAAATAAGCATTCTTTGACATTTAACACTTTTTATCTGTTTTATTTTTTGCCTTAATTCAAGCAAGCAAACTTATTGATTGCCTTATACACACATTTAGTATATACATTAAATAAATCTTCACCAATTTATCACGCCTTCGAACCAACAGCCACAATCATAAACGCGTCAATTAGAACAGCCACAAGACGCGATAATTATTCCGTTTTATTATACCTACAGTACAGTACATAAATTATCCTTTCAAATTCTTCACAAGACTCATTCTCGATTAAAATTAAATTATTGTAGGTCTGGTCATTCTTATATTGATTAAATTAAATTACTTGGAATTAGTTTATATTAAACTCATTTTTCTTTTACTCTAAATCTCATCCTAGCTTAAATTCAAAACTTCAATAGGCTATACCCTGGATAACTTTATCTTTTCTTTAATTCAAACAATCACAGACCTTCAAATCAAGTCTTTTTTTCTTGACTCAAGCCCTATAAACTAAAAGAATATCGGTTGAAGCATTTTAACACTTTCAAGGCTTATCAAATTCATGTATGTATGTTACTGATCTTTTTATCTCTCCCATCATATATTGATTCTTTTTCAAATTTAATTTCAAGTTCAATCTTTCACGAATATTTAAAATTAAAATGATTAGCTACAAAACATAACCATAGTTATCGAGAGAAGATTAAAATTCAAGTCAAGTTTCTAGAAGACCTTAATTAAATTTGGTGAGTTAATACAAACTTGAAATTTTATTTTATTTGATGCTAGTACAAATTGAAGAAGATTGGCTTTAAGCTTAATCTCAATCTTTTTGTGATGATGATGATGATGATGATGATGCTAGGATTAGTCTATGTCTTAGTAATTGGTTACTAACTATAGTTGAGTTAATATGCCAAATTTAAGTTAGAAATTGAATATATATCAATTGGAAACTTTAAATTAATTTTTCTTCAATATTCTTTAATTTCAAGATGTCTTGAAATATCATCATTTCTCCATACTCAATTGAATTAACTGATTGAATTGGATAAACATATGGCTTGGTTTATGATCAATATAAAATGAACAAATCAACAAGATGATATTTATTCGAGCATTAGCCATCTCTATCGTCTCAATTTAAAATTATAGTTTTTCGATCTATAGGTAAAACTTGGTTTGGAATCATAGATTGATAATGATGTGACGTCTTTAAAGCTTTTACAATAAACAAAGCTTAAGGGTGAAAGACCAACTTGATTCTATTATTTCGGTCTATCTACATGATTTTTTCTATCCCTTTTACCCTTCCTTGAATTGATCGCTTGATTGACCCCTTGTTTTCGAAAACAAAAAAATTTTCTACTGTTTTACTGCACTATATTTTACAGTACACAGTACTGTACAGAAATGTGTGCTAAGCGGTACTGTATAGTGTACTGTACACAGTACAGTACTGTTATAGATACAGATGCAGTACTGTACTGTACAAGTACACAGTACACCACCTGTGCCTGTGTTATACTGTATTGTCTAGTTGTTGTACGTATTGTTGTACACAACACAACAGTACCACGTACAGTATTATTGTAGATTGATTTGATCTTTAACTAAAGAAAACAGCCAAAGTTCTCCTGAAACTAACTACTACTATAATCCAAACTCACAGAAGCAGGATAGTAATAAAAAGTAAGGTGAACGAACAAACGATCAACCAGGGTAGTTTTGTGTAGTGTATTTTAGTTTGTAGCAAGTAAGGGTGTTGTAGAGTGAACTGATGAATTTTTTTTGATTGAAGAAAAGAGAAAGATTTTTGAGCAAGTTGTTTTGATTTAATCTACAGTACTGATGTTAAGTTTAAAAAGCTTAAAAAGTTTTTAGATGAAAAGTTTTGAAGATCGAACTTTGATTTTTAAAATTTTGATGGAAGCCAAACTTGGTTAATAAAGTTTGATTGGATCGAATTTTGGCTTTGGCACATCCGACTTGGATCACAATCATTACTATTTTTAAATCTAGTAGAGTAAATTAATATTGCTTAGTTGGTGACAGTAGTTTCAATCTTGATGACAATAATTAAACTGATCAATTAGCAAGAAATACTCTACTTTTTAATTTTAGACTAGTCAAATTAAATTTTTAATAATCTTTATTTTTTATTCTCTTTAAAGTTGGCTTCTTACAAAATAAAGTACAGTATAACATAACATAACAAATAGTAAATTTTTAAAACGGAAATCTAATTATCTTCTATTCAAAGTTTTAGTCTTTAGAAAAAAAAGCTTCCAAGAATTCTTTATCTTTCTATCTTTCCTCATCAATTTAATCAATTTTAAACTTGATTCGATCAAGTTTCATAATCTATCAAACCCATCTTTTTAATCATTTTTCAATTAATGATTATTATCATTATAATTTATTTAACATCTTAGATCTTGATTTCACTCCAAATCTCTAAATTGTTTTCTTTGACTTTTTATTTTTTTTTCAATCAATGAATTTTTTAATTAAAATCAATTCATTTCAATTTCAAAGGAATTAATTTCTTTTATTTATTGTTTTGTTTAAAAATTAAAATTAAACTAAATCAAAATTATCAAAGTTTAGGAAATTGATAACATCACATCACTCAAATTTAAATCAAGACTGAGCTCAAGAAGTTGGATTAAAGAAATCTTTAAACTAAAAGTTTTAAAAAAAATTTATAATTAATTAAATACTTAATATTCTTATAATACCATACTATCACTCTCTATCTAATTCACTCACTCACTCACTCACTCATTCTCTCTCTCTCCCTCTCTCCGTCTAAACTTTTATCATATCACTAACTATCTCATCTATCATTTTCCTTTATGAATCTTTGGCTCCTTTCTCTTCTTTGCATTCAAATTTCAAACTCATCCTCATCCTCATCCTCATCTTGATCTTGATCTTCATCGGACCATCATCATCATCATCATCATCTTGATGAGATGAAGAAAAGCTTTAGATTAATTTAATTATGATTAATGATTTATCATTTCACTTTCTAATCTCATCATCATCACTATCTTTCTCATCTTGATATATATCATCGTCATCATTATCACATTAGTTTGTTCATAATTAACTTTATCAGATTTAATCAATCACTAACTCTTGTCTAAATCACATTCAACTTTGTCAATAGACCAAACCACCTCTCTCTCTCTCTCTCTCTCTCTCTCTCCCTCTCTCCTCTGTTTTCGAGTTTTAAAAAGTTCTCACCACTGTCTTCTCACGAATAATTTTACTCAATCAACCATTTCGTTTGTCTTCCTTTCTCTTCCAAGTTTTTTAATATTACAGTACGTCCTCATCGTCATCTTCTGCTCCTATCTCCTCTTAACTGGCTTGATTGTCTGAATATTAGTATTTATCAAATTTTGGTTTGATTAATTAAATCTTACTTGAAATTTCATTTATTATTTTAAATTTTATTTCTTTTAATCTGGTCTCCCCATTGATGATGGACCTTATTTGAGGTTCTCTTTGGATTTTATTGTCTAATGTCAAGTTTGATTTGTTTTGATCCCTTTTAGTATCACATCATTAATACCATCATCAATCATCATCAATCATCATCACCATCAATCATCATCATCATCAATCATCATCTTCATCATCTTCATATCATTCTTGTCATTATCCAACATCTTGTTAATTAATCTCATTGTTCTTTGTCGTCATCTATTTCAAAACTCATCCTCTTCCATCATAATCACCTTAGCCTCATTCTTTAATCATGGCATCAACTCATTTACTCGTATCATCCTCACCTGCTCCCGCTCATCAATTGCATCGTCCTTTTTGTTATTTTGAACCTCAACCTTCCCCACTATCGAGATCAAATAACGGATTGTTTAGGAATAATAGCCTAAGCTCATTTCATCAAGATTTAATATCTGATGATTACTTGGAAAATCTTGATAATAATCTTGAAGATTTGGTTGAATCAGAAGATTTAAATTCAGAACAGTACGAAAGAGAAGACGTACAATCTATCATCGAGGACGAAGACGGCCTTGAGGATAAAGAGTCAACTGAAAGTGGTCATGATGATGATGATGAATACTTTGAGGAAGAAGATCTGGTTAATGTCATTGATACTGCTTCTCAAAATCCTTCACCCTCTAAGGCTGGTTTCAGTCCAACCCTTGATGCTTCATTCGCCAGCTCAATGTAAGTACTCCATCATATTCCATCTCATCTTTAAACTTTATTTATTTGATCTCTTCACTTTTAGGTCCTTTGGTACAGCTCCCCCTACTCCATCTATAATCAAGAAACCTCAAAATACCCGCTCAAATGTGGCAACCTCTACCAGTTCTTTTTTACCTGCTCACCTTTTTGAGCCTAATCCCAATGCTATGCCACCATCCTCATCTCCTCATCGTATGGATATCTCACCTGCACTCGGTCGTCGATTTCTAATTCCTTCTCAATCAAACCCTTCAAATCTTGCCATCCCTCACTCCCCCGATGACCCCTTTGGCTGTCCATCTCATCCACCATCTCAAGTAATCTGGACTAACAGTCCAATCAACAGTGAAACTCGTCGAACAATTGGCCTCAGAAAAGCTAATTCTCGTCCCCTAATCTTATCCGATTCTCTTATCTCAAATACCTCACGCGGCCCTTCAAATAAATCTGTTGGTTTCTATTTTTTTTTATATTAAAATGTTTATTAAATACTTATATAAATTCATCCTTTTATTTATTTATTTATAAGGCCTCAACTACAGATGGCATGGACATTGATTCTCCTAGTTATGCTCATCATGATAACCAAAAACACTCTTTATCATCAGATGATCAACCTAGTTCTGAATTACAGTTTAGTCAACGCTCAACAAGATCCGCAAGTCAAAGTAGTACTGGAAAAAGAAGTCGCCCAGAAGAAGATGAAGAATGTCAAGAATCATCACATTCAAGTAGTAGTGGTAATCTCTCTCATCACTCTCAAACTTCTCCACTTCACTCTTCAAGTCCAAAGCAAATAGCTTTACAGGTCCCACGAAGATCAGCTAGCAATCTATTTGCTCCTTCACAAGATGGTTTCAGTCCCTCACCATACTCCCTTTCACCTTATAATTCCTCATCACCATATCCTATCATTAGCCCAAGTGTTAAGGCCGCTGCTAAGATGACTCTTGGTCGAAAATCAGGCCAAAGGTCTTTATCTGGATTTTCTTTTCCTGCCACTAAAGGCCTAGGCCCATTCAATTCCAATAATTCAACTTCAAGTCGTAGTCATCAATATGGTATGGGTAGTCTTGGAGCTTCTTCTAATGCATGTCCAACTCGTCGCCCTGCTCTTGGTGTTGTACAAAGTAGTGCGGCTTTATTTAGTCGATATCAACAATCTAATTCTAATCTTAATCGACCTAGAGATGCGACTGGTAGACCTCCATCAAAAAGTAGACGAGCTATTAGCTTTGCGGCAACTCAAACTGATCCAAAAACATCATCATTGCTTCTTCAAAGTGGCTTAGAGGTAGAAGAAGATGACGAAGATGAAGAATTGGACGTTAGCTTAGCTTTTAATTGTTCACCAGCACCTAGAACTTCTACTATCAACTTTTCAGAACATCCACTTGTTAGTAATACTTGGCCAAAATATACTTCAAGTCCAAATCCCAATTCTCCTTTAGTAATCGATAGCCCAGATCAATCTAAGCAACCTAGAAAACGCTCACCACCACCCCCTGCTCTTGGCTCATTGGCTCCACCATTACTTTCAAACTCTATGAAACTCTTACAAAGCCCAACAGCTAATCTGGTCACTAACATTGGGTTTAATATTGAG